>CM031386.1:600000-783477 GCA_018350135.1 Citrus trifoliata | reverse complement strand
TTTGTTGTAGAAACTAACTGTTGCTAAATTTTGTGTTGAAGATGGCTGAATATGGAGTGTAGTTACTCTAGAAACGCATCTTCATTGTTCGAAAAAAAAACCAAAAAAAAAAAAAAAAAAAAACAAAAAAAAAATTATTTTTCTTTGTTAAGTTTTTATGTTCATTTTTCTTCTGTTTATTTTCTCTCTATAAATATACATTTTCCAACTTTGAGTCGAAGATGGCTGAATATGAGTGTAGTGCCTCTAGCAACGCATCTTCTTAAAAAAAAAAAAAAATCATTTTCTTTTTCCATCATTTTAAGTGTAACTTCTCTAATTAGACTTTCCTGCATACATTTTTCACATTTTTGCATGCATATTTTCCTTTCATGCTTAGAATAGGTTGGGGGGTAGAATGTTGTTTAAAAAAAAAAATGTTTGATTTGTTTTAATATTGGATGACATGATGAATTTCAAATTTTAGTATTTGTATTATCTTTGGTCTTAAGTGATGTTACACTATGTTGCTACTTTACTGTTGATGTCGGAGACAAATATGAGTTGCTTGAAGGAATGAACATGTCATAATAAGTACCAAGTGAGTTTTGAGCCTATTATTTTTCTTGGAGAGTAACCCTTTTGCCCATTCTTCATACAGCTTTGTAATTTATAATTTTATACACAATCTCTAGTTTTCTTTGAGTTAACCCTTAAAAAAAATTGTTGTAAAATAAAAAAAATGTGTGTTGCTACATTTGGAGGCCCATCTAACTAGTAGATATGGACGATTATATAGAACCCTAAAAGACGATGGAAAGGCCATCTTTGATCCGTTTGAGCCTTTCTAGCCATCCCTTTTGTGATATATCCATAGTTAACCCTTTTAGCCTTTAAAAAAAAAAAAAAAAAAAAAAAAAAAAAAAAAACATTTTCTTTGTCAACTTATCATCTTGACCCACTCCGATTTGGAGTATTACCCGATGTCTTATAAGTTACATCACCTATTTATGTTTGAGAAAAATGTAAATAATTATTTTGTTCAGTGAAGTTATGCCAAAAAAAAAAAAAAAAAAACAAAAGTTGTTGTTTCAAAAGAATAAAAAAGAACAATAAAAGGTGAAATCCACCTTGCAACTTCCAAAAAAAAAAAAAAAAATCTCTGCATTTCTTTTCTCAAACATACATTTTGTTTTCCTTATTTCCATTCTTTGTTAACCAGTCCTTAACCTACATTACGTCCTAATAAAAGTCCTTCTTGATTTTAGAGAACTATAATCTGAAATAGAAGCTAGTTATATGGGCTAAAAAAGATGTAGTGATGCATAAAAAAAAAAAATGAATAAAGTGGTTGACTAGCATTTTTATTTTACTTGAGATCGTATTATTTCTAAGCTGAGGGCATATTTCTTTCATCTTGGTGAGAGCATGTGATATCACTCCTTTATTATTTCTCTCTCAATTACCATTCATTGGAGTGACTATTTTTATTGGGTTTAATTTCTTTGTGAGAGTGTCACTACTTCCAGTGAGAATTTGGGGTTAGACATGTCATTCTTGAAAGTAGCTATAACAAAGTCTACTGGGCTGATTCATGTGGATGGTTGATGAAGATGTGATGTTTCTTTAGACTGGAGATAATGTTTATACTTTTCTTTGATCACTATCATTAATCTGATTGAATAAATACGAGTGTTCAAAAAAAAAAAAAAAATCATTTTGAAATTTGAATTTTGTTTTCGCTTTATTTGCTAGGGACTAGCAATCAGCTGGTTGGGGGGTGTGTTGAGTGTTAGAAAATGCATATTTATAAAGGAGAAAACCGTCATTTTACATTTCAAGTCTTACTAACAACCCTTACTTTTATGTATTTAACATTCTTGTGGTTTAATTACATGTGTTTTATTTTAATTAAGTAATTTATGTATTTTAGGGGCATTATAGTCATTTTACAATAAAGGAGAAATCAGACGGCAAAACGGACATCACTTTTGAACTCAGGACGGTTGAAAACCTTAGGAGGAGTATAAAAGGAAAAATGGCACTATTCACATGTACGGTACTATTCACGGGTACGGTACTGTCTACGTTACTGTTCACGACACTGTTCATATAGACAAATCGATGACGTGGCATTGACCGATGATGTGGCATTGACTGATGAGGTGTCACGATCCTGTTGGACTAAAATTCTTATATACTGTTGATGGTGACGTGGCAGCATATCAGTGGACGAAAAATCTCGCGTACGGTGCATGCATCACACAGGATTATTTTCAACCAAACCGCGTTACTGTTCATCCGGGTCAAACCGTGTTACTGTTCATCCGCGTGGTCAAACCGTGGACTGTTGACTGATGACGTGGCGCAATCCTAAGCGTCCAAACTGTTTTTAATCCGATGGCCATGATTTACTCCATGTATCTATAAAAAGGGGGCCTCCCCCCCTAATTGAATATCTCTGAATCCATTTTTGGGATCCATTTTCTGTAATTCCTTCTCTATCTTGTATTTTCTTTGTATTTTAATAAATTCTCATTTTGCCCCTAGTTCAATTATGAGTGGCTAATTTTCTTTCAAGCTTGGGTTGAAGGTGAAGTCTCAACATGTGTCATGGGCTTTATTTGGTAAATTTATTTTCTCTTCCCCTCTAGTTTTTGTGGATGTTTTGACTTCTCGTCGACAAATAATACTAATCTTGTCTAGTACCGCCTTGGTTTCACCGGCCCTCTAGTACAAGGTTATTATTATTTGGCACGATAAGCCCTTAGCACCATATTTATTAGAGCGTGGTTTATGAGGTGTGGATTCCCCCCTCATGATTTAATTGATATTAATACAGATTATTTAGCCCATGATGCATGTTGATACGGATCCAGATACCCAAGTACGTCAATTTAATAGATTTCCTTTTCAATTTATTCTCGCCATTTTAATTCCAATTTTAGAACTTATTATCGCCATTTCAATTCCAATTCTAGGGTAATTTAAATCACTCCCACCACAATTTCAACCACCCATTTACAAAATTAATTCTATATATAATTAAAATCAACCTCCTCGTGGGATCGACACTCGTCACCATTGATCTACACTACAATAGATTCGTGCGCTTGCGAGTAAATTAAAATTTGCACAACAAAAATCATCCATAAAGACTTCAAGGAAACGTTCAACCATATCAGAAAAAATGCTCAACATGCATCGTTGAAATGTAGCAGGTGCATTACATAATCCAAATGGCATCCTCCTATATGCAAAAGTGCCAAAAGGGCAAGTGAAAGTGGTTTTCTCTTGATCTTTTGGTGCTATGGGAATCTGATTATATCCTGAGTAGCCATCTAGAAAGCAATAAAATTCATGGCCTGCTAATCTATCAAGCATTTGATCGATAAATGGTAAAGGAAAATGGTCTTTACGTGTGACAGAATTCAACTTTCTATAATCAATGCATACACGCCATCCTGTAGTTACTCTAGTGGGTATCAATTCATTATCAGCATTGGTAACTACTGTGACTCCTGACTTTTTGGGGACAACTTGTACAGGACTGACCCATGAACTATCAGAAATTGGGTAAATGATACCTGCGTCTAATAGCTTAAGGACTTCAGTTCTTACAACTTCTTTCATGTTAGGATTTAACCGACGTTGCATTTCCCTACTAGATTTAGTATTTTCATCAAGGTGAATGTAATGCATGCAATCTGCAGGGTTTATACCTTTTATGTCTGCTATGGTCCATCCTAATGCTCCTTTATGCTCTTTTAAAACATCCAACAACTTACCTTTTTGTTCGTCATTGAGGGATGAAGAGATGATTACCGGTAGAGCACTTTCTTCCCCCAAAAATGCATATTCCAATGTGTTGGGCAATGGTTTGAGCTCAAGTTTTGGTGGTGATTCTGATGATGGGATGAGTTTCTTCTCTGATGGTGCTAGTTGTTCAACTCTTGACTTCCATTGATTAGTGTCCATAGATGGTGCTGAGTCAAGTAGGGCGTTGACCTCTTCAACCGATCTGTCAATATCAAAATCCAAACCAAAGTGAGTTAAACATGTTTGTAAAGGATCATCACTGAGGTTTGAAATAAAAGTGTCATCAACTAATGCTTCAATTAAATCCACATCAACAATTCCATCATCTGCACTGTGAGGTTGTTTGGCAATGTTGAAGATGTTCAGTTCCATAGTCATATTGCCGAAAGACAACTGCATATTTCCAGTTCTACTTTGAATGTGAGCATCCGCAGTTGCCAAGAAAGGTCGGCCTAGGATAATGGGGATGTGCTTCCTTGAATCCTGTATTGGTTGAGTGTCAATTACAATGAAATCAACAAGAAAATAAAATTTGTCTACCTGGATAAGCACGTCCTCCACAATACCACGAGGTATTTTCGTGGACCGATCTGCAAGTTGTAACACCACTGGAGTTGGGTGTAATTCGCCAAGTCCAAGTTTCACAAATACTGAATAAGGCAACAAATTTACACTAGCTCCTAAATCCAACAAAGCATTCTCAATTGTGTGGTTCCCTATACTACATGAGATAGTGGGGGATCCTGGGTCTTTGCATTTTAAAGGAATTTTATGTTGGAGTATAGAACTAACGTTTTCTGTTAAAAATGCCTTCTTTTGAACATGCATATTTCTCTTTTTAGTACAAAGATCTTTAAGAAACTTGGCATAAGATGGAACTTGTTTAATAGCATCAAGCAAAGGGATATTAACACTTACCTGTTTGAAGATTTCGAGAATCTCACATGTGGATTTTCCCTTCTTGCCTTTAGCTAACCTTTGGGGGAATGGAGCTTTTGGAACGTATTCTCGTGGGTTTTTTTCTTCTTTCTCCTCCGGTGGTGAGTCCTCAACATTCACAGGTACAATTTGATTTTCTTTTGTCACCGGCATCTCCACTTTGTTGTCGACTTCTTTTCCTTTTCGCAAGGTCATGACTGCTTTGACCTCTCCATGCTGTTGTGGTGAACTGGTATTTGCTTCATGTACGCCTTTAGGATTAGGCACTGGTTGACTTGGAAATTTACCCTTCTCAACAGTCATTGCCAAGGTCTGAACCGAAGAAGCAAGTTGTCCCACCATTTTCTCTAGGCTTGAAACTGATTGAGCTTGTGAGTTGAAGCCCGCTCTCAACTCATTTCGTAGTCCATCAATGGTGCGGTTTTGTTGCTCAATCGTGGAGTGAGTAAGATTCTTGAGATTTTGGAATGAATCTTCCCATGGTCTGGGTTGAGTGTAGTTCTGGTTTTGATTGTATGGTCTGAATGGAGCCTGAGAGGCTTGAGGCACTTGAGGAATTTGTTGCATTGGTGGAGCTGGAGCTGCTGGTCCATTTTGTTGGAATCCTTGAGACCATGAAAAATTGGGGTGGTCTTTCCATCCAGGGTTATATGTGTTGGAGTATGGGTTGTAATTTGATGGCTTTCTCATTACACCTATGGCATTGGCTTGATCTGAGTATGAGTCATGGTCATGTGGTTCTGTTGATTTAGCAGTCGATAACGATGCTATTTGTCGAGAGAGACCTTCAATTATCGCTTTGACTTCTTTAATTTCTGAACTGGATTCGCCAATTTGAACCTCATTTACTCCCTTAATTCTTCTAGTATTCCTGAGTGATCGACTTCGTTGTTGGGAATTATCCGCTTGTCGCTGGAAGAATTCCCAAATCTCTGATGCACTTTTTGACATTAGCTCTCCTCCACTTGTTGCCATTAGCCATTCTTGCACATTCGGCAATAATCCCTCCAAAAAGTATTGGCATTGGTGCCATTTCTCGTACCCATGATGTGGACACTTCAAGAGTAGCCCATTGAATCGCTCCCATGTTTCGAAAAATTGCTCGTCCTCTCTCTGGGTAAACTCCGAGATTTCCCTGCGAATAGCATTGGTTTTATGCACTGGGAAATATTTATTCAAAAATTTTGTTACCATTTGTTCCCATGATGAAATGCTATTAGCAGGTAATGTATTAAGCCATGAACGAGCTCTATCCTTTAAAGAAAATGGGAATAATCTGAGTTTAACATCATCGTCTGAAAAATTTTCGTATTTAAAAGTTTGACAAATAACATGAAAATCATTCAGATGATTATATGGATCCTCATTTTCTAAGCCATAGAATGTGGGGAGACAATTTAGCACACTAGGTTTTAATTCAAAACTCCTAGCAGCTACATTTGGGTATCTTATACATGATGTGCTCAAATTTGCTAAAGGACTGAAATAATCCTTAAATGGCCTCTCCTGTGGTTGCAAATCCATTTTATTTTTTACTTGTTTGTGTGTGCGAAGTGTTTTCTCAAGTTCAAGGTCTATAGGTTCAAGATTGGGTAATAATGACCTTCGACCATGCATGCAAAACAAATAAAATAAAAAATAAAGATGGGAACAAAATAAATAACAATAAAGAAGAGGGAGAAATTACGATACTAACCTTATTGCGCTATTACAACCTTTCTATAAAAATACACAAAAGCAAATACGTGAAATAAATTAACTAAAAATTAAATTAATAAAATAAACAAAAATTACAAAGAAAAAAAAATAAATTGAAAATTAAATTACAGAATTTTAAAGAAGAGAGAGAAAAAAGAAATACTAACCTTTAAATGCGGATTTACTTTTTTTTTTTTAATAAAAAAATTACAAGAAAACAATTAAAAGAAAATATTCACAAAAATTAATTCGATAAATAAAAATTACTTACCTCCCCGGCAACGGCGCCAAAAACTTGTTGTGCAAATTTTAATGTACTCGCAAGCGCACGAATCTATTGTAGTATAGATCAATGGTGACGAGTGTCGTTCCCACGAGGAGGTGGATTTTAATTGTGTGTAGAATTAATTTTGTAAATGGGTGATTGGATTTGTGGTGGAAATGATTTGGAATATGCTAAAACTTAAATTAAAATGGCGAGAATAAATTCTAAAATTGGAATTGCAATGACGAGAATAAATTGAAGATAGATCTATTGAAATGAAACACTTGGGTATCCGGATCCGTATCAACATGCATCATGGGCTAAATAATCCTTATTAATGCCAATTAAATCATGAGGGGGGAATCCACACCTCATGAACCACGCTCTAATCAATATGGTGCTAAGGGCTTATCGTGCCAAATAATAATAACCTTATACTAGAGAGCCGGTGTAACCAAGGCGGTATCTAGACAAGATCAGTATTATTTGTCGACGATAAGTCAAATCATCCACAAAAACTAGAGGGGAAAAGAAAATAAATTTACCAAATAAAGCCCATGACACATGTTGAGACTTCACCTTCAACCCAAGCTTGAAAGAAAATTAGCCACTCATAATTGAACTAAGGGCAAAATGGGAATTTATTAAAATTCGTAGAAAATACAAGATGGAGAGGGAATTATAGAAAATGGAGTCCAAAAATGGATTCAGAGATATCAAATTAGGGGGGGGAGGCCCCCTTTTTATAGATACATGGAGTAAATCATGGCCATCGGATTAAAAACAGTTTGGACGCTCAGGATTGCGCCACGTCATCAGTCAACAGTCCACGGTTTGACCACGCGGATGAACAGTAACACGGTTTGACCCGGATGAACAGTAACGCGGTTTGGTTGAAAATAATCCTGTGTGATGCATGCACCGTACGCGAGATTTTTCGTCCACTGATATGCTGCCACGTCACCATCAACAGTATATAAGAATTTTAGTCCAACAGGATCGTGACACCTCATCAGTCAATGCCACATCATCGATTTGTCTATATGAACAGTGTCGTGAACAGTAACGTAGACAGTACCGTACCTATGAATAGTACCGTACATGTGAATAGTGCCATTTTTCCTTTTATACTCCTCCTAAGGTTTTCAACCGTCCTGAGTTCAAAAGTGATGTCCGTTTTGCCGTCTGATTTCTCCTTTATTGTGAAATGACTATAATGCCCCTAAAATACATAAATTACTTAATTAAAATAAAACACATGTAATTAAACCATAAGAATGTTAAATACATAAAAGTAAGGGTTGTTAGTAAGACTTGAAATGTAAAATGACGGTTTTCTCCTTTATAAATATGCATTTTCTAACACTCAACATTAACCCTTTTAAAAAAATTTATAAAATTAAAAAAATGAAAAAAAATGTGTGTTACTACATCTGGAGGCTCATCTAACTAGTAGATATGGAAGATTATTTAGAGCCCTAAAAGACGATGGAAATGCCATCTTTGATCTGTTTGAGCCTTTCTAGCCATCCCTTTTATGAAATATCCATAGTTAACCCTTTTTGAGCCTTTAAAAAAAAAATCTTTTCTTTGTCAAACTTATCATCTTGACCCACTCCGATTTAGAGTATTACCCGATATCTTACCCGATATCTTACAAGTTCCATCACCTATTTATATTTGCAAAAAAAGTAAAAAATTATTTTATTCAGTGAAGTTGTGCAAAAAAAAAACAGCAAAAAACCAAAAAAAAAATTTGTTGTTTAAAAAAATAGAAAATAATAATAATAATAAATAAGCAAAATGCATCTTGTAATTTCCAAAATATTTCTATTTTTTCTCAAACATATATTTTGTTTTTCCTATTTTCCTTCATTTGTTAGCCATGACCCTAACCTACGTTACGTCCTAATAAAAGTCCTTATTGATTTTAGGGATCTATAGTCTAAAGTAGAAACTAGTTAAATGGGCTAAAAAGATGTAGTGGTGCATATAAAAAATAGAAAAAAATAAATAAATTAAGTTGACTAGCATTTTTGTTTGACTTAAGATCGTATTATTTCTAAGTTGTGGGAATATTTCTTTCATCTTGGTGAGAGCGTGTGACATTAATTATTTATTATTTTCTCTCAAATTTAGCATTCATTGAAATGACTATTTTTATTGGGTTTAATTTTCTTGTGAGACTGTCACTACTTCCGGTGAGATTTTGGGGTTTGACATGTCATTCTTGAAAGTAGCTGTGATAAAGTCTACTAAGCTAATTCATGTGGATGGTTGATGTGGGTGTGATGTTTCTTTAGACTGGAGATAATGTTTATACTTTTATTTGATTGTTATCATTAGTCTGATTGAATAAACACAAGTGTTTAAAAAAAATTTGGATTTGAATTTTATTTTCGCTTTATTTGTTAGGGACTAGCAATAAGCTGGTTAGGGGGTGTGTTGAGTGTTAGAAAATGTATATTTATAAAGGAGAAAATTGTCATTTTACATTTTAAGTCTTACTAACACTTTTACTTTTTTGTATTTTAGTCTTTTGTAATTTAATTATGTGTGTTTTATTTCAATTAAGTATTTCATGTATTTTAGAGGCATCATGGTCATTTTACAATGAACGAGAGTTTAGACAGCAACACGGACATCACTGTTGAACTCAGGACATTTGAAAACCTTAGGAGCAGCATAAAAAGAAAAATAGCATTGTTCACATGTACGATACTATTCACATGTACGGTATTATCTACGTTACTGTTCAAAACACTGTTCACATAAACGGATCGATGATGTGGCATTGACTGATGAGGTGTCACGATCCTATTGGACTAAAATTCTTATGTATTGTTGATCGGTGATGTGGCAGTATGTTAGTGGACAAAAATTGCACGTACGGTACATGCATAAACACAGGATTATTTTCAACCAAACCGTGTCACTGTGCAAACCGCGTGGTCAAACTGTCTTACTATTCAAACTGCGTACTGTTGACTGATGACGTGGCGCAATCCTGAGCGTCCGAAATGTTTTTAATCCGATGGCCATGATTTACTCAATGTATCTATAAAAAGAGGGCTATGCCCCCCTAATTTGGCATCTCTAAATTCATTTTTTAATTCAAATTTCTATAATTCCTTCTCCATCTTATATTTTCTACGTATTTTAATAAAATTTCATTTTGCCCCTAGTTCAATTATGAGTAGCTAATTTTCTTTCAAGCTTGGGTTGAATATGAAGTCTCAACATGTGTCATGGGCTTTATTTGGTAAATTTATTTTCTCTTCCCCTCTAATTTTTGTGGATGTTTTGACTTTTTGTCGACAAATAATAATAATCATGTCTAGATACCGCCCTGGTTTCGCCGGCTCCCTAGTACAAGGTTATTATTATTTGGTACGATAAACCATTTGCAACATATTGATTAGAGTGTGGTTCATGAGGTGTGGATTCCCTCTTAATGATTTAATTGACACTAATAAGGAATATTTAGCCCATGGTACATGTTGATGCGGATCTAGATACCCAAGCGCTTCAATTATAATATTTTCCACTTTAATTTAATTCTGCCATTCCAATTTAAATTCTAAGATAGTCTAAATCACTTTCACCACAAATCCAACCACCCATTTAGAAAAATTAATTCTACACACAATTAAAATCCACCTTCTCGAGGGATCGACACTCGTCACCATTAATCTATTCTACAATAGATTCGTGCACTTACGAATTCAATAAAATTTCTACAACAATACTCATAAATTATTTTGGAGAATTGTCTCAATGGCAACAACTTTGAATAAACAATTCAAGAACATTTGTGTGCATTTTGGTTTTCATTATGGAAAGTACAAAGAGTTTGTTCATGCAGCTATAGATCTTGATAGAGTGGCAGCTAGTGGAGAACAAAATACACCTGATATATGGAGGAGGTGATTGAGGGTTATCAAGACTTGTCTCAAAAGTATCTTAAACCAGAGGAAGCCAAGTGCTCAATATCATCCCCAAAAGCCTTAAAACCTCTGGAATGTCTGCCCAGCTCACCAATTCGAAAAGAGCTAATTGTCTCAAGTATGCAAGAAAGAATAAGAAAAATGGTCAATCATGCTGACGCCTTTATTTTATTTCTAAGAGATCTTGCAACTTTAGAGGCGCCGATTACATTTGCATCTTGGCCCATTTTAAACATTCATCAAAAGCCCATTAGTTTGTTAAATATTAAAAACTTTTATAATGGCTTGACAACGTTTGTCAACTATGCAATTAAAAATCATTGCATTAATGAGTTATTTGATCTTTAATGAGCTTATAGACCAGAGCTAGATCCTACAACCTTTGCATTAGACTGGTCAACTAATGATGGTAGCAGTAGCAGGAGTAAGAAGTGCAAATTAGATTTAATCCTATATTTATAAATATTTTCTTATGTTGCAGCATTTAGTTGATGTATTCTAAACTCTGCTTTCAAACATTGAGGACAATGTCGCATTCTAGTTAGGGGGAGGGAACAATTGACAATTGTGGAATAACTAATAGTTTTGTTGTTGTACTTTTACTAACATTTTCTAAATTGTTTTAGTTGAAGATAGTTGAATATGAAGTTTAGTAATTTTAGAAATGCATCTTCCTAGTCTTGGAATTAAGTTTAAAAAATAAAAATAAAAAGTAAAAAATAAAATTTAAGGCATTTTGTGTGATCTTTTGACATTGAATAATATGCTAAATTCTAGTATTTCTATTATCTTTGGCTTTGAGTTTTGTTACACCATGTTTGCCACTTTGCATATCAATATTGGTAACACGTGTGAATTGATTAAGTTATTTGAAGGAATGTATTTGTCATAATAAGTTTCAAGTGAGTTTTTGAGCTTATAATATTTCTTGGAGATCAACCCTTTTTTCATACATTAGCAGATTATTATTTTATACATGATCTTTATATTCATCTTTTGAGTCGACAAGTTAAAAAAAAAATTGTGTGGCTATATCTGAAAGTCCATTGAACTCTTAGGCATAAAAGACTATTTAAAGCTCTAAAAAAATGAGAGAAATGCCATCTTTAATCTCTTTTAGCCTTTTATAGCCATGTCTACTATGAAGTGTCCATAGTTACCCCTTTTGAGTCCTAAAAAAGAAAAAATAATTTCTTTGTTAACTTATTATCATATTTCACTCCAATATAGAGTATTACCCTATAGTTTATGTTTTCCTTCACCTATTTATGTTTGAGAAAAATATGGAGGATTTCTTTTTTAGAAAAGTGGTGTACTATATATATATATATATATGTATGTATGTATGTATGTATGTATGCGTGTGTGTGTGTGTGTGTAAAATGATAATAAAAAAAGAAAAGAAAAAAGAAAAAAAGAAGATAAATAAATAGATAAATAAATAAAAGCACTTGTAGTTTCCAAAACATATATTTTGTTCTTTCGATTATCCCTTATCTGTTAGCTATTTCACTAGCCTACTAGTAAAAACCCTTCTTAATTTTAGGAAACTATAGTTTGAAGTAGAAGCTCGTAATATGGACTAAAGGATGTGGTAATACACAAACGTTAAAAAAAAAGCATCTAAATACTATTGGTTCGACTAGTAACTCATTTGACGTGACATCATTTTTTTTTTAAGCTATGAACATTATTTCTTCATCTTGGTAAGAGTGTGTGATACTTTTTTCCTATTATTGTCTCTCAATCTACCATTTCTTAGAGTGATTATTTTATACTGGATTTATTTTATTTTGAGAGTTTCATTCTTACCTGTGAAATTTTGGGGTTTGGTATGTGATTATTACAAGTGGCTTGACTAATGTAGCTTTGATAATTAATCATTTTGCATTAGTTTACTTGAGTGATTGTGTAAATAGTTAATAGTTAATATGGGAGTGATATTTTCAAAGCTGGAGATAATACGTATACTTTTATTTGATTGTTTTCATTAATTTAATTGAAGAAAGAAACGCAATTGGCCCAAAAAAATGATTTCAATTTTGGTTTTGTTGGATATTATCACTGAATTTGCTAGGGCTAGTAATATTCTAGTAGGGGGGGGGTGTTGTGTGCTGGATAATACATATTTTTAAAGGGTAAAATTATCATTTTTCACTCTAAGCTCAACAACATTTCTACTTTAATTTGTTTTAGTCGTTTAAATTTTGATTGTGTGTGTTTTGTTATAATTTGAGTACTTTATGTATTTCAAAGCTATTTTGATCATTTCACGATTAACGAAAAATCAAACAGCAAAATCTAAAGCTTTTTTAAATTTAGAATAGTTGAAAGCCTTAAGAAGGGTATAAAGGGTAAAATCATATTTTTTGGATTTTACTGGTTTCTAGCTAACGTGTCATTGATTAATGACAATGTAACATTAACCTATGATGTGACAATATATTATTGCACCAAAAAATGCTTATGTGGTATTGATTGATGATGTGGCAACACATTATTGCATTGACTGCTGGCGTGGCAACATACTAATGGATCAAAAAATGCGCGTACAACACATGCATATATAGAAAATGACAGCCCTGATGATGTGCTCCATCCAAATAGAACTTGTCACATGGTGCAATCTTGAGCGGTCGAATTGTTTTGATTTGATGACTATGATTCACCTGTTGTATCTATAAATAAGGGACTCTCCCTAATTTGATAGCTCCAAATTTGAGGTCCATTTTGTCTAAATCCTGTTGTATCTTGCAGTTTTCTTTTTTTTTAATTACCATTTTATCCGTAGTTAAAATGAGTAGCTAATTTAATTTCTAGCTTAGGTTAAAGGTGAAGCCTCAACATGATCCATGGACTTAATTTGGTCAGTTTACTTTTTCTTTCTCTAATTTATTTGGATTGTTTTGACTCATCGTTGACAGAGAATAATATTCTTTTCTAGATTTTGCATGGTATATTGATTCTGTTGCATAAGGTTATTGTTGTTTGGTACGATAAGTACTTTACACTATATTTATTAGTGAGAAACTTCCTTTTGGTATTTGTGGTTCGTCTTGACTCAATTTTTAAAGAGAATTCATCTAAGTTATTTGGAAGACAATCTTGCCACATTGCCGACAATAGGATTATTATTACTTGGCACATGTACTTGATACCACATTTAACAAAAGATTATTTCCCCCCGGTGCAATGAGTTTTTGATACCATATTTATCAAAATGAAAACTATGAGGATTGGAAATATCCCTTCATAAATTAATTGGAACTAAAAGCGAAGCTTATTCCCATGGCAAAATAGAGTATGAATCCAAGACTTAAGCGCTGCATTTTACATTGTTTCATCTTTAATTCATTCTTGTCATTTTCTTTTAAATCTAAGGATAAAAGAGATAACATTTAATCAGCTCCCATACAATTTTGGAAAATTAACTCTATATATAATTAAATATATCTTCTTGTGGGATTGACACTCTTTATTGTTAATCTATTTACAATTGATTCATGTACTTGCCAGTGTAATAAAATTTGTTCAACAATAGACAATTTCCTAAACATTTTACATGTGTCATCATCATCAAATAACATTCCCTTAGCTAATAAAACACAACTTTATCTTTGATGAGCTATATTTATTGAAGTCTTCTTAAAGCGATTTATAAGGAATTCCTGAATTCATTGTATTAGGAAAGGCTTTAATTTCAGTGTCAATGCATGTACTCTTTAGATTATTCACTTGAATTGAGAAAACTCTTATAATATGTTTGATTTGAAGAAATATAATGTGGGGGAGAGGAAATGACAGGAGAAGATAGAAGAAAAGAGGGAAATAAGTGAAGAAAGATGAATTTCATGTCCAATAAAAAAATTAAAATGAGATTGACCCCTTCTTTTCACTCATTTTCACTTTCTCCTTTACCTCTCCATTCTCATCCTCACATGCCATTTCTTCTAACCAAATATGGCTTAATTGATTAGAGTTAATTAATTATGAATTATCGGCTAATGTAGGCTTGATTTACATTGAGTTACCTATCAGTGTAGTCATACTATAATCAATTTCAAGTCATCAAACTATAAAATAATGGGCCTGTTTGCAAGGGCGAAACTAGTATTTTTAGAGTGGCCCTAACACCCTTGAGTGGAAAAAAGATTAGAAAAAGTGAAAATTTGAATAGAAAGTTGACCTATTTTGTATAAATTCTATGTTACAGGGATAAACTTAAATGTAGTCACCCATGATCTTTTACTTATTTCACATGCTATTATTCTCTTATACTGAGTGATTACTTTTGAATTGTTGTAAGATATACAATGTAATGTTGGGTAAAAATGTAGAGTTCACAACTCTAATTTTACTACTCAAAGAAGAAATTCACTCTCAATATAACTTCTTTAATTGCTTCTAAGAGAGCTTGCTCTGGATGCATTACAAAGCTTGCAATGAGGGATTTATATAGCAATACAAAAGCAACACACACCACACACATGTTATTTAATTTAATTTAGGGACTAAAGTAGTCCTTAAATGGCCTCTCCTATGGTGGTGCTTGTTGTTGTTGTTGCTGCAAATCCATTTCAATTTTATTTTTAATTTCAACGTGTTTGTGTGTGTGAAGTGTTCTTTTGAGTTCAAAATATATGGGTTCAAGATTAGGTAATAATGACCTTCGACCATGCATGCAAAGAATACAAAAAAAATGAGAACAAAACAAATAAAAATAAAGAAGAATGAGAAATTACGATATTAACCTTATTACGCTGTTACAACCTTACTATAAAAACACACTAAAAGAATACGTGCAATTAATTAACTAAAAATAAATTAAATTAATAAGATAAACGAAAAATTACAAAGAAAAATAACTTGAAAATTAAACAACAAAATTTTAAAGAGAAAAAGAAAAGAAATTCTTACGTCAAAATATAGATTTATTTTTTAAAATAACAAAAGAATTACAAGAAAATAATTAAAAGAAATTATTCAAAAAAATTAATTCTACAAATTAAAATAACTTACCTTCCCCAGCAATGGTGCCAAAAACTTGTTGTGCAAATTTTATTGAATTCGCAAGTGCACGAATCTATTGTAGAATAGATTAATGGTGACGAGTGTCGATCCCACGAGGAGGTGGATTTTAATTATGTGTAGAATCAATTTTCTGTGAGAGTGTTTGGATTTGTGGTGAAAGTGACTTAGATTATCCTAAAATTTGAATTAAAATGGCGAGAATAAATTGAAAAGACATCTATGAAAATGAAGCACTTGGGTATCTGGATCTACATCAACATATACCATGTGCTAAATATTCCTTATAAATGCCAATTAAATCATGAGGAGGGTTTCCACTCCTCATGAACCACACTCTAATCAATATGGTGCTAAGGACTTATCGTGCCAAATAATAATAACCTTGTACTAGGAAGCCGGTTAAACCAATGTGGTATGTAGACAAGATTATTACTATTTGTCGACGGAAAGTCAAAATATCCACAATAATTTGAGGGGAATAGAAAATAATTTTTACCAAATAAAGCCCGTGGCACATGTTGAGACTTCACTTTCAACTCAAGCTTGAATGAAAATTAGCTACTCATAATTGAACAAGCCTATGGCACAAGGGGCAAAATGTAAATGCATGTACTGTATGCACGATTTTTGGTCTACTAACATGCTGCTACATCACCGATCAACAGTACATAAGAATTTTAGTTCAATATGATCATGCCACCTCATCAGTCAATGCCACGTCATCGTTCCGTATGTGTGGACAGTGTCGTGAACAGTAACATGCTGCCACGTCACCGATCAACAGTACATAAGAATTTTAGTTCAATATGATCGTGCCACCTTATCAGTCAATGCCACGTCATCGTTCCGTATGTGTGGACAGTGTCGTGAACAGTAACATGGACAGTATAGTACATGTGAACAATGTCATTTTTCTTTTTATGCTCTCCTAAGGTTTTCAACTGTCCTGAGTTCAAAAGTGATGTCTGTTTTACTGTCTGATCTCTCGTTCATTGTAAAATGATCATGATATCCCTAAAATACATAAAATACTTAATTAAAATTAAACACACATAATTAAATCACAAGAGACTTAAATACATAAAAGTAAAGGTGTTAGTAAGAATAGAAAAGTAAAAATGATGATTTTCTTCTTTATAAATATACATTTTCTAACACTCAACAACTTGCTACACCATTGAGCAACAGACCTCAGAACAGTTTACCAAACAATATAGAGGATCCAAGGAGACAAGGAAAAGAGCATTACAAATTAACTAACTTAAGGTCTAGAAAGAATGTTCATATTCCAGTTGGAGAATGTTCATATTCTGGTTGGAGTACCAAAAAGAAGAGTGGAACTTAATTCAACCCAAGAGGAAACTCAAATTGAAAAAGAGACACAACAACCCATTTTCCAGCACACTAGTGAGAGTAGCTAAGCTACAACAACTGCAGAATAACATAATTAAGTGCCTGTTGAGGAAGACGTTGCACCAACAACAGACCAGAATAAAGCAAGAGAAAAGCAGTTTGTACAGCTTGCTGCAGTTCAACAGTTTAAGCATCCATCACCCTTCCCACAAAGATTTCATAAGCAAAAGCAAGACAACCAGCTCAGTAAATTCTTAGAAGTATTGAAACAACTGCACATCAACATTCCTTTTGTGGAAGCATTGGAACAAATGCTAAATTATGTGAAGATTTTGAAAGATATATTGGCAAGGAAAATGAGTCTTGGAGAATTCAAAACAGTTTCTCTAAACATATAAAGAAGTTCCAATTATTTTAGGCAGACCATTTTTAGCCACAGGAAAGACTTTAATTGTTGTTAAAAAATGAGAGTTGACCATGAGGGTTAATTATTAGCAAGTCACCATTAACATACTGGAAGTAGTGAAGAGTCTTGATGAAGTTAAAGATTGCCATTTGGTCAGTACTGTGGAGCTTGTTGTCACAAACAACTTAAACAATTGTTGTAGCGATAAAGAAGTCAGGGCTACCACATTTAAAGAACTTGAGGATGAAGATGTTGTTGTAGTGCATATAGCATGGTTAAGAAATAAGTAACCTGTAAGAACTAACAAACATTTTGAGCCTCTTGTTTTAGAATTAAACTTCTACCCTCACATTTGAAATATGTTTATCTTGGTAATAATAATACATTACATGTAATCATTTCATCTTCTTTGAATGCAGATCAAAATAAAAGTTTAGTGGATGTGTTGGGGAAATACAAGAAGGCCATTGAATGAACCATGCCAGATATTAAAGTAATCAGCCTCTCCATATGCATGCATAAGATCCTGTTGGAAGATTGCTACAATAGCTCAGTAGAGCAGTAAACAAGATTAAATCCCATCATCTACCCAATATCCTACAGCTCCTAGGCGAGTCCAGTACAATGTGTTAAAAAAAATGGAGTGACTGTTGTAGCAAATGAGAAGAATGAGTTTATTCTCACAAGAACAGTGATTGAATAAAGAGTTTGCACAGACTATAGGAAGCTAAATAAAGCCATAAGGAGGGATCATTTCTCGTTGCCTTTCATAGATCAGATGCTGGACACACTTGCTAGAAAAGAGTACTACTATTTCTTGGATGAATATTCAGGCTACAATCAGATTGTTATATCACCAGAGGATCAAGAGAAGACAACATTGGATGAGTATGCCCTTCAGTTTGTGCAATAGTCCAACAACATTCCAGAGGTGTATGATGACTTCTCGGTTTTTTAAGAGACCTATGATGATTGTTTGCTCTACCATTTTATTGTACAAAAAAGGATCGTCCTAGGCCATAGAGTCTCTAGAAAGGGAATGGAAGTGGATAAGGCCAAAATAGAGGTGATTGATAAACTTTCACCACCTACTTCAGTTAAGGGCATTAGGAATTTCTTAGGACATGCAAGATTCTATAGAAGATTCATTAGGGATTTTTCCAAAATATCAAAACCCTTATGCCAGCTACTGGAGCATGACAGACCTTTCCATTTTGATGAGCACTGTTTAAAGGCTTTTATGGAATTGAAGAAAACTCTTGTTACAACACCAATTTATGGCATCAGATTGGAGGTTACCTTTTAAATTTATGGGTGATGCCAGCGACCACTCTATTAGAGTAGTGTTAGGGTAAAGGAAGAACAAAATTTTTCACTCTATTTATTATGCTAGCAAAACTCTAGCCGATGCTCAGATCAATTACACTATCACTGAAAAAGAGTTACTAGCAGTTGTCTTTGCATTTGAAAATTTTAAAGCCTGTTTGGTTGGCACCAAAGTGATTATTTAAACAGATCACTCAACTATAAAGTATTTTATTCCAAAAAAAGATGTCAAACCAAGGTTGATAAGGTGGATCATTTTGCTACAAGAATTTGACTTGGAGATTAAAGATAAAAAAGGGACTGAGAACCAAGTAGCAGATCATCTTTCAAGGCTGGAAGCAAATGAAAGCACTCTGATCAAGTAAGAGATCATAAAGACATTTCCTAATGAGCAACTGTTAATCTTACAACATACATAGATGCTGCAACAATTTAGATTACCATAATATGCAGATTTTGTAAATTACTTAGTGAGTGGAGTATTACCACTTAATCTGAGTTACCAGCGGAAATAGAGAACTGGTCAAGGCATTTTAGACTTACCAAAATCCATCTTCATGGTGCTGTGGACCTCAAAGATGAGAGAACTGGTCATGAATTTATGGTAAGTGAGCAGCAAGTTAAATATTATATTAATGATTCTTTGCACCATTCAAGGGAGGATTTGTGCCTTACAGACCCAGCTTGAGCAATTAAGGGAAGGTTAGGCTGAAAGACCTTAAATCAAACGCTAATTGGGAGGCAACCAAATAATTAATGAAATTATTTCAATTTTTCTTTTAACATTAAATTTAGTTTTCATGTTTTTCTTTACGGTTGTTGACATTTGAAGTTTTTATCTAATTTCTTTCTTTTTTATTTTATTGCAGCATGTATAAATAATAATTAAAAAAATGGCTAAAATACTGACACTAGTTGTTGTAACATTACACTTTACAAGACAGTTGGACAGTGGTTCTCATCAAACAAGGGATTTTAGCACAGTTGCTATAGCACTAGATTACTTGTTGTTGCAATGATTATTACCGTTATAGTGACACAACTATGGAGAGTCCTTTTTAACCGTTAGGAGTAAATTTTTAACAGCTAGCTCGGCAAATCAAGATAAAGATAAAGATGGATTACATAATCCCTAAATGCCCTAACCTAATATCCTTTTTCTTTTAAATGTGGATTTGTTTTAAATTTTAAATATAATTTCTAAATTTATCCCATTAATTATTTTTTTTAGGGAAAGTATCGTTACACCACCTGTATTTTGCCTTATATTCATCCAACCACCACAAAATTATAACATGTTCTCTACACCACCTTTCTTTTCAAATTTGTCTCAACTAGCCACTTTTGCACTAACACCGTTAAATAATTGAAATGAAATGACAATTTTACCCCTAAATAAATTAAAAGACCATTTTATTTTATAAAAACTTTGAAAAATAAGAAAATCATTATTATAAAAATACCCCTAAATTCAATAAAAAAATAAATCCCAAATAGAGATGCTCATATGATTTTTATTAAATTTAGATTTTGTAAAATTTGAATAATTATTTTTATTAAAATTAAAATTTTGTAAATTTTTAATAAAAATAACTAAATTTATTTATTAAAAAATTTATTTTTGAAAAATTTTATTAAAATAACTGAATTTATTTATTAAAAAATAAATCCCAAAATTTTAATAATTTAGGGGATTTTTATTAAATCCAAAAATTTTGCAATTATTTTTATAATTATAATTTTTATTTAGATTTTTGTTAAAAATAAAAATTCTAATTTTGGGATTTATTTTTTTATTAAACTTAGTGGTATTTTTATAATAATAATTTTCTTATTTTTCAGAGTTTTTATAAAATAAAATGGTCTTTTAATTTATTTAGGGGTAAATTTATCATTTTGTTTTAATTATTTAACGGTGTTAGTGCAAAAGTGGCTAGTTGATACAATTTTAAAAAGGAAGGTGGTGCAGAGAACATATTAAAATTTTGTGGTGGCTGGATGAATATAAGGTAAAACAAAGGTGGTGTAATGATAATTTTCTTTTTTTTTTAATTTTACTGTCACCTATAAAGTAGGGTTTCACTTTGCTTCTTTTAATTCTCATCGAAATTCTTTCTCTTCTCATCCACAGTTCTCCACATTCTTTTAGGTACCCAACAACTCAGTTCTCTTGCTCTATCAATGACAAGGTTTTAAGAAGACAGCTACTCGACTAAAGGACCCCTCACGCTTCTGTAGTTACAAAGCCGAGGATAAATTTGAAGAATTTATAGAGCCTAGAAAGATTTTAGAGGAAAAAGGTTTTCAATTCCCTCAACACCCATCAGGAACAATCAACAAAATCTATATTGCTGCAATAAAGAGAGGATGGCTTGATTTTTGCACTCACCCACTGAACCTTGTGCTCCCAATCGTTAAAGAATTTTACTCTAACATGTTGCGGTGGGATCAACACACAATACTGGTAAGGAATGTTCAAGTCCTTTTAGATCTGAGGGTAATCAATGCTTTTCATAATTTACCATCTGATATTGATTTTGAGTATTCAAAAATAGTTGAGAATATGACTGCTAAGAAATGGAGTGTTGTGCTTAAAACCCTTACGGTGGAGGGTAGTTCATGGTTGAATAAGGAAGGTATAGTAGTGAATAGAATTGACTTGAAACTAGTAGCCAAAATTTGGGCAAAATTTCTAAACTCTCAATTGATACCCACCACACACACCACCACCGTATCTCATGAAAGGCTTATCCTATTATATGCCATTATCAAGGGTGTACCAATTGATGTTGGGAAAATTATGGAGAGAGAGATTAGTGAGTTTCTCGTGAAAAACACAAAATTTCCACTTTATTGTTTCCCTCACTCATCACCAACATTTGTCTTTGTATCTAGGGTGAAAATATCAGCTAAAGATGAAAGCATTAAGAATGAATGAGCATTTATCACCCAAACTATTGAAAGAATTTATGGGGAAACTGTTGCTACAGCAACACCAGAACATGTTGCTGCAAGAATTGAGTGTCACCATCAATTAATATGTACACGCACAAAAAGAAGAAAACCAAAGATTCTAAAATTATTTTATGCACCTTGAAAACCATAGGCATCAACCTACAATCTACATAAAGAAAAATAACAAAGACTTTCCTAACTCTTTACTGCAGCCGTTTAATTTCCAAGCATCAGCAGGGGATGCTCCAGTAGCTGAGGCAGCAACAAAGAGTAAAGAAGAATCAGAATCTGAGGAAGACTCACCACCAGCTGAGGAAGATAAAGAGGAGAAAGAAAAAAAAAAGAAACAGAGGTGGAACATAGTACTGAAGAAAATCAGCAGTGGAAAAGGATGAGGCACCTCCAGTAGTGCCTCTTAAACCTAGAAAGAAGCATCATAAAAGCTGATGAAGAGGAGACAGGGGATGAGCAGAATGATGAATCCCCAGTTGTAGTGTTTCAAGTAAAGACAAGGAAAACGTTCTGACTAATGAAGAATTAAACGATGATCAAGATAATATTAATGCATAAATTGAAACAGCTACTACCAGGGCTACAAAACCTGCTGTCGAAAAGAAGAGTTTGCTTGACATTATTGCTAAGATCACATCATGGGAAACCGCTACAGCAACCCCTCCAACAAATACAACTCGAAAAACTCCCATCAAATCTCCTAGCCAAACTCCCAAGGTATCTGTTGTGCAAATTTTATTGAACTCGCAAGTGTACAAATCTATTGTAGAATAGATCAACGGTGATGAGTGTTGATCCCACAAGAAAGTGGATTTTAATTGCGTGTAAAGTTAATTTTCTAAGCGGGTGGCTAGATTTGTGGTGAAAGTGACTTAAATTTTCCTAAAATTTAAATTAGAATGACGGGAATAAATTAAAGTGAAAACTATTAAAATAAAGCGTTCGGTCTCAGGATTTGCACTCAACATGCTCCATGGGCTTAATATTCCTTATTAGTGCCAATTAAATTATGAGGGGAGTTTCCATTCCTCATTAATCTCACTCTAATAAATATGGTGCTAAATGCTTATCGTGTCAAATAGTAATAACTTTATACTAAGGAGATGGTTATACCAGTGCAATATCTATACAAGATTATTACTATCTGTCGACGAAAAGCCAAAAAATCCACAAAAATTAGAAGGGAAGAAAAAGTAAATTTACCAAATTAAGCCCATAGAACATGTTGAAACTTCACCATCAACCTAAGCCTGAAAGAAAATTACATACTCATAATTGAACTAGGGGTAAAATGAGAATTTATTAAAATATGTAAAAAATACAAGAATGAGAAGGAATTACAGAAAATAGAGCTCAAAAATGAATTCAGGGTGTCAAATTTGAGGGGGTAACCCGTATTTATAGATTCAATGAGTAAATCATGGCCATCGAATTTAAATAATTTGGACACTCAAGATTGCGACATGTGGCAAGTTCTGATTGGATATAACAATCATCAAGGCTATCATTCCATGTATATACATACATCGTACGCACGATGTTTCAGTCTACTAACATACTGCCACATCACCGGTCAACGGCACATCAACATTTTAGTCCAATAGGATCGTGATACATCATCGATCAATGTTACATCATCAGTCAATGCCACATAAGCAGTCAATACCACAGAAGCAGTCAATGCCACATCATTCTTCCAATCGAATGATGTGAACAATATCGTTTATCCTTTTATGCTCTCCAAAGGTTTTCGACTGTCCTGAGTTCAAAATCGCTATCTGTTTTACTATTTGATCTCTCATTCATTGTGAAATGACCATGATACCCCTAAAATACATAAAATACTTAATTATAATAAAACACGCATAATTAAATCACAAGGGACTTAAATACATAAAAGTAGGGATGTTAAAGAGACTTAGAGTGTAAAATGATGATTCTCTCCTTTATAAATACACACTTTCTAGCACTCAACACACTTCCCAACCAGCTTGTTGCTAGTCCCTAGGAAATTAAGCGAAAGAAAAATTCAAACCCAAAATTTTTTGTTTTAAAACAGTCATGTTTATTCAATCAGACTAATGATAACAATCAAATAAAAGTATAAACATTATCTCCAGCATAAAGAAATATCACCCCCACATTGACCATCCACATGAATCAGTCTAGTAGACTTTGTCACAGCTATAGTAATCAAGCCACTTTCAAGAATGACATGTCAAACCCCAAAATCTAACCAGTAGTAGTGACACTCTCACAAAGAAATTAAACCCAATAAAAATAGTCACTTCGATGAATGGTAAATTGAGAGAAAATAATAAAGAAGTAATATCACACACTCTCACTAAGATGAAAGAAATATGCCTACAGGTTAGAAATAATACGATCTTAAGTCAAACAAAATGCTAGTCAAACCCATGTATCCTTTTTTTTTATGCACCACTACATCTCTTTAGCCTATATAACTAGCTTCTACTGCAAACTATAGTTTCCTAAAATAAAGACGGATTTTTATTAAGACGTAACGTAGACTAGGGACATGGCTAACAATAGAGGGGATATAGGAAAAACAAAATATATGTTTGAGAAAAAGTAGAGATCTTTTGGAAATTACAAGGTACATTTCGCTTATTTATTATTATTATTTTTCTTTTTTTCTCTTTTTTTCTTTTTTTGAACTAAATTTATTTATTTATTTTGTATGGCACAACTTTACTGAACAAAATAATCATTTACATTTTTCTCAAATATGAATAAGTGATGGAACATGTAAGACATCGGGTAATATTCCAAATCGGAGTGGGTCAAGATGATAAGTTGACAAAGAAAAGTATTTTTTTTAATATAAAAGGCTTAAAAGGGTTAACTATGGATATTTCACAAAAGAAATGGCTAGAAAGGCTCAAACAGGTCAAAGATGGTCTTTCCATCATCTTTTAGGGCTCTAAATAATCTTCCATATCTACTAGTTAGATGGACCTTAAGATGTACAAACACACTTTTCTTTTAAGGGTTGACTCAAAGAAAATCTAAAGATCATGTACAAAATAATAAACTGCTAAGTTGTATGAAAAATGGACAAAAAATGTTACTCTCCAAAAAAAAAATGACAGGCTCAAAAACTCACTTGGAATTTATTGTGACATGTGCATTCCTTTAAGCAACTCATATTTGTCTCTGACATCAACATATAGAGTAGCAAACATGGTGTAACATGGCTCAAGATCAAAGATAATACAAATACTAAAATTTGAAAGTCATCATGTCATCCAATGTTAAAAGATCACATAATTTTTTTTTAAATGACATTCTACCCCCAAACCTATTCTAAACATGAAAAATATGCATGCAGAAAGGTGAAAATGATGTAGAAAAAATAATTGGTAAAAGAAGAAGTTAGAAATATCGTACTTAAAATGATTGTCGAAGCTTTATAATAAGACAACAAAGAAAAAGAAAATGTTTGGACAAATTTTTTTTTTAACTTAAGAAGATGCGTTTCTAGAGTCACTACACTCCATATTCAACCATTTTCTACTAAAAAATTTAGCCACAGTTAGTCTCTACAACAAAAAATGAGTAAAAACTTCACCAGGATTGAGACATTCCATAATTGTCAATTATTCCCTCCCTCTAACCAGAACGAAACATTGTCCTCAATGTTTTTAAGTGAAGAGATAGAGTTTAGAAGGCACACCTGGATGTTCCAACACAAAAGAAAATATTTACAAGCGAAAAGTTAAATCTAATTTGCACTTCTTACCGCAGCTACTGTTACCATCATTAGTTGGCCACTCCAACACAAATTTCTTAGGATCTGGCTCTAGTCTATGAGCTTGTAACAGATCAAGTAGCTCATTAACAATACGAGCACAAATAAAAATTGTTTTCGCTGTGGAAGGAATGAAATAGTTTTTTATTACATGGTTAAGAAATGCGATAAAGACAACATAAAAATTATTGACATTTAACAAACCGATGGGTTTCTGATGAATGTTCAGATAGGTCCAAGACGCTAATGTGATTAGTGCCTCTAGAGTTGCAAGATTTGTTGGTAGGCAAATAAAAGCATCAGTATGATTTAGCGTTTCAGTTATTCTCTCTTCCATACCTGAGACGACTAACTCTTCTCCAGTTGGTGAGTCAAACAAACAGCCCAAAGGTTTTAGGGTTCTTGGGATGATGCCTAACACTTGGCTCCCTCTGATATAAGCAGCTTCTGAGACCAGTGTTGATAACTCTCGATCACCTCCTCCATATACCAAGTGTAATTTTCTTGCTGCTATGCTTCGGCCAAGATCTATGGCTGCCTTAACGAACTCTTTATATTTGTCATAGTTAAACCTAGAGAGCACACAAATATTCTTGAATTGTTTATTGGGAGTAGCTGCCATTGGGATACTTCTCAAAAATAATTTTCGAGTGCTTAAAAAAAATTATATTTAAGGATCTTGGTGATAATGGTTCACAACTGTGTATGAGGTATCATGTCTGTGTCAATTAACGCGTAAAGCACATGGCTCAAGAGTAAAAAAGAAAATAGTAAAAAGAAAAAGTAAACAATGATAAGATAAAATTATTAAAGATAAGAATGCAAATGCTAAAACAACAGTAAAATAAAACAACAATAAAATAAAAGGATATTTACAGGTAGTTGTGAATGTAGCTCACATCTTCCTCTGGTTTTACGTCCAGAATCGGCTTGAACACCCTCTATGGGTCAAGGATAGACTTCCCATCCAGTTTTCTTTTAAATTGGCAAAGAGGGTCATTTATAGTCAGATTCACGAGACTATATCGTGCACGCTCTTTCTGGAATAATGGCCATAACTGAAGAATTGCTCTTTGTACATATCCACTGGGATACTTTTCAAGCGACAAAAGGATGTCATCCAATGACTCTTTATTCAAGTCATGCCTAATAAATTGAATCTTGTCTTCCATGTTATCATACATCATTCCTAAAGAATGTGGATTTTTATCGCATCTCATTCAGGGACACTTATGACAAGCAAGAGAAAGTTTTCAAGCTCTTTGTTTTCTTGAGTAATTTCCTTCACCACAACCAGGAATGTATGCAATAAATTTATCCTCGATTAATGAACGGATGTCTACAAGGATGTTATTCCTCATAAGCAATCGCATGTGTTCGGCCCGAACTTTATAAATTATGAGGAAGTGAAGGATATTGATTGTGAAGCTTTTCTAAAATCGCATTTTTATCCATACCTTCGTCTCAGAATATCAGTTATTATGGGAAACTAAAATAATCGACTTTGATTATCACGGAGTACCGTTATCCGCCACTTAACTGGGGTAACAAACTAAAGCACACAAAGAAAATTATTTCACAATTGTCCTCTTATTAAATTTACCTCAAGTTCGAATTGGATGTCGTAGATACCTCCCTCAATATCTCTGAGCTGTCTTTCTAAAGCCTTAACATGAGATACTAACTCTGGTGGTCGTAGATCCCAAATATGATGTGTTTTACAAAATCGCATCTGGCCTCTGAGATGAGATTGTACACGTTGAAGTCGTCTAAGAAGGTTCAAGAGGATCTGTCTAGTTGAGGCACACATGATTAAAAGTGATAAAAGAAAACTTAACGGTTATGAAAGACTTTCATAATTTGCTCATAATTTGCTTGTTATGAAAGACGTCCATTCGCTGCTTGTAGATCTTGGCATTTTCGTATGCATCATTATGAATTTCTTTAAGTTCTACCAACTATAATCTTCTTTTTTAGCCAGCTTGTTGCATGCCAAAGTTGAATTTCTTGATAGCTCAGTAAGCACGATGCTCAAGTTCTACAAGTACGTGGAAAGTTTTTTCATACACTAGCCTATAGGGTGACATCCCAATCGAAGTCCTGAAAGTCATTCTATATGCCCATAATGCATCATCACCGTCTTTTCTAATATGTACTTTATTTCTCGATTAGAGATCTCAAATTGGCCACTAATTTGCGGATGATATGGGGTCGCCACTTTGTGAGTGATAAAATACTTTGTCAAAAGAGTTTTGAATGATTTGTTACAAAAGTGGGCACCACCATTACTGATTATTGCTCGAAGGAATAAAAAACGTGAAACAATGTTGCTTTTAAAAAATCCTATTACCACCTTGTGATCATTGGTTCTACATGAAATTACTTCTTCCCATTTTGATACGTAGTCAACAGTAATGAATATGTATTGATGGCCAAAAGTAGGGGGAAATGGTCCCATTAAGTCGATACCCCATACATAAAAAATCTCAACCACTAAAATTGGATTTAGTGGCATCATATTCCTTCGTGTAACACTCCCCATTCGTTAACACCTATCACACGAAGTGCAAAAAGTGTAAGCATCTCGAAATACAGTTGACCAATAGAAACCACATTGTAAAACTTTAGTAGCTATTTTCTTAGCTCTTAAATAGCTTCCACAAGCTTTTTCATGGCAGAATGAAAGGATATTTCAAAATTCACTTTCTGGGACACATCGTCTGACAATTTGATCTCCACAATACTTGAATAGATAAGGGTCATCCCAAAAGAAATTCTTTATTTCCGTAGAAAATTTGGCTTTATCTTGCTTAGTTTAATACTCTAAAAGTTGACATGTAACAAGATAGTTAACTATATCGGCATACCATGGTAATACTTCCATACTCATTAATTGTTCATCTGAAAATGATTCATTCAATGGTAATTGGTCTGTAATTGTGTCAAAATTGAGACGAGAGAGATGGTCTGCCACAACATTTTCTGTGCCTTTCTAATCTTTGATTTCAAAGTCAAATTCTGGAAAAATAACACCCAACGAATTAGTCTAACTTTTGTATCTTTCTTTGTGAGAAAATATTTAAGAGCAGCATGATCTATGAACATAATTATTTTACAACCAATGAGATAAGATTGAAATTTCTCTAATGCAAACACTACTGCTAGCATTTCTTTTTCAGTGGTTGAATAGTTAATTGTGCATCATTCAATGTCATACTAGCATAGTAAATGACATGGGGAATGCAATCAACTTTTTGTCCTAATACTACTTCTACTGCATAATCAGATACATCACACATGAGCTCAAATGGCATCCTCGTATATGCAAAAGTGTCAAAATGGTAAGTGAAAGTGGTATTCTCTTGATCTTTTGGTGCTATGGGAATCTAATTATATTCTGAGTAACCATCTAGAAAGCAATAAAATTTATAACCTGCCAATATATCAAGCATTTGATCGATAAATGGTAAAGGAAAATGGTCTTTACGTGTGACATAATTCAACTTTCTATAATCAATGCATACGTGCCACCCTTAAGTCACTCTAGGGGGTATCAATTCATTATTAGCATTGGTAACTACTGTGACTCCTGACTTTTTGAGGGCAACTTGCACAAGACTGACCCATGAATTATCAGAAATGAGATAAATGATACATGCGTCTAATAGTTTAAGGACATCAGTTCTAACAACTTCTTTCATATTAACGTTCAATCGATGTTGCATTTCTCTGGTAGGTTTAGCATTTTCATCAAGGTGAATGTAATGCATGCAGTCTACTGGCTTTATACCTTTTATGTCGGATATAGTCTATCCTAATGCTCATTTGTGCTCTTTTAAAACTTCCAACAACTTATCTTTTTGTTTGTCATTTAGGGATGATGAAATGATTACTGGCAGAGTGCTTTCGACTTCTATTTATTAGTGTCCATGGATGGTGCTGAATCAAGTAAGGCGTTAACCTCATCGACTGATCTGTCAATATCAAAATCCAAACCAAAGTGAGTTAAACATGTTTGTAAAGGGTCATCACTAAGGTTTGAAAGAAAAGTATTATTAACAAATTTTTCTAATAAATCCACATCAACAATTTCATCTTCTACATTGTGATATTATTTGGCACTGTTAAAGATATTTAGCTCCATAGTCATATTGTCAAAAGACAACTGCATATTTCCAGTCATACATTGAATGTGAGCATCGGCGTTGCCAAGAAAGGTCACCCTAGGATTATAGGGATGTGCTTCCTTGCATCCTAGACTGGTTGAGTGTCAATTACAATGAAATCAACAGGAAAATAAAACTTATTTACCTGGATAAACACGTCCTCCACAATATCATGATGTATTTTCATGGACCGATCTGCAAGTTGTAACACCACTGGAGTTGGGTGTAATTTTTCCAATTCAAGTTTCACAAATACTGAGTAAGACAAACAATTTACACTAGCTCCTAAGTCCAACAAAGCATTCTCAATTGTGTGGTTCTCTAAACTACATGAGATAGTGGGGGAGCTTAAGTCTTTGTATTTTAGAGGAATTTTGTGTTGGAGTATAGAGCTAAAATTTTTTTTATTAAAAATGCCTTCTTTGAATATGAATGTTTCTCTTTTTAGAACAAAGGTTTTTAAGAAACTTGGCATAAGATGGCAATTGTTTTATAGCGTCAAGCAAACGGATGTTAACACTTACCTATTTAAAGATTTCAAAAATCTCACCTGTGAATTTTTCCCTTCTTTGATTTAGTTAACCTCTAGGAAAATAAAACTTTAGGAACATATTCTTGTGGGTTGGTTTCTTCTTTTACCTCTGATGATGAGTCCTCAACATGTACAGGTAAAATTTGATTTGTTTTTGTCACCGACATCTCCACTTTACTGTCGACTTCTTTTCATTTTCACAAGGTCATAACGGCTTTGACCTCTCCACGTTGCTGAGGTGAATTGGTACTTACTTCATGCACTCCTTTAGAATTAGGCACTGGTTGACTTGGGAATTTTCCTTTCTCAACAGTCATTGCTAAGGTTTGAACTGAAGAGGCAAGCTATCCCACCATCTCTTTTGATGTTTAAAACTGATTGGGTTTGTGAGTTGAAGCCTACTCTCATCTCATTTCATAGTTTATCAATGGTGCAGTTTGTTGCTAGATCTTGGAGTGAGTAAGATTCTTGAATTTCTAGAATGCATCTTCCCATGGTCTGGGTTGAGAGTAGTTCAGGTTCTGATTGTATGGTCTAAATGGTTGCTGTAAGGCTTAAGGAACTTGAGGAACTGGTTGCATTAGTGGAGCTGAAGCTGCTAGTCCATTTTGTTGGAATCCTTGAGACCATGAAAAATTGGGATGGTCTCTCCATCCAGGATTATATGTGTTGGAGTAAGGGTTGTAGTTTGATGGCTTTTTAATTACACTTATGGCATTGGCTTGATCTGAGTATGAGTCATGGTCATGTGGCTCTGTTGATTTAGCAACCATTAACAATGCTATTTATTGGGAAAGACCTTCAACTATCTCTTTGACTTCTTTAATTTCTGAACTTGACTCGTCAATGTGAACCTCATTCACTCCTGTAATTCTTTTAATATTCCTGAGTGATCAACTCCATTGTTGGGAATTATCTACTTGTCGTTGGAAAAAATCCTAAATTTCTGATGCACTTTTTGACATTAGCTCTCCTCTATTTGTTGCCATTAGTCATTCTTGCACATGCGACAATAATCCCTTCAAATTGAATTGTCATTAGTGTCATTTCTCGTACCCATGATGTCGACACTTCAAGAGTAGCCCATTGAATTGCTCTCATACTTCGAAAAACTGCTCGTCTTCACTCTAGCTAAACTTTGAAATTTCCCGGCGAATAACATTGGTTTTATGCACTGGGAAGTATTTATTCAAAAATTTTGTTACCATTTGTTCCCATGATGTAATGCTATTAGCAGGCAATGTATTGAATTATGAACAAGCTCTATCCTTTAAAGAAAATGGGAATAATCTAAGTTTAACATCATTATCTGAAAATTTCTCATATTTAAAAATTTGACAAACAACATGAAAATCATTTAGATGATTATATGAGTTTTCATTTTCTAGGCCATAAAATGTTGGGAGACAATTTAGCACATTAGGTTTTAACTCAAAACTCCTAACAGTTACATTTGTGTGTGTTATACATGATGTGCTCAAGTTAGCTAAGGGATTGAAGTAGTCCTTACATGGCCCCTCCTGTGGTGCCGGTTGTTGCAAATCCATTTCAATTTTACCTTTAATTGCAACGTGTTTGTGTGTACGAATTGTTTTTTTCCAATTCAAAGTCTATACGCTCAAGATTAGGTAATTGTGACCTTCGACCATGCATGTAAAGAACATAGAAAAAAAATTGAAAACAAAACTAATAGAAAATAAAGAAGAAGGAGAAATTACGATATTAACATTATCACGCTGTTACAACTTTACTATGAAAACTAACTATGAGAAAGAAAACTATGTAGGAGCTAACTACGTTAACTGGAAAAAGTTAGGGGCAGATTTACAGCTCGACCTAGCTAAAAAAGTTATTTGAAACCCCTAATATTTTAGGATTAATCACAAAAGAATCAATTAAGTTTGAAATTTTTTTCAAGTAAGTTTCTAAATTAATCTCTTTTAAGATAACTAAAATACTGATGGAGTGGGGTAGCGGAAGTGAATTGATAGGGTAGATAAATATTAGATATCGTTCTAGAATCAGACCAAGTTAATGCGACTAGTTATGCTCTAATCGAGGTATAATTAGAATTCGTTCTAATCTAAATGACTCAATCGGATTTTGATAACATGTTAAAAGAGTGTTTTTTATTAATCAAAGGTTATGGAAACAATAACAAGATCTCTTTTTTTATAATAGGATAAAACTATTTCCCTAAATTACTTTAAAAGGGAAACTAAGGGTTTTTTTTTTACTTAATAACTTAATTGACTTAATTTTAATCAGTTAAGTCATTAAGTATATTATTTTTTCAAGTTAATGAAGATTTCCAGTAATTAAGTTATTAAGCTAATTTTTTTTTTATCTTTTTACCTAATCTAAAAAGTTTGAATGCTATCATTAAAAGATATTTTTCAAAATATCCCTATCTAATGAATTAATTTTCATCCTTAAGCTAACTAAAATTTAATAAATAGCATTATTACCCATCTGTATATAACTGGTGATAATATATAGTGGTAGAGTATTATCATTTTTATCTTTTTATTTTGTTCAAATTAGCGTTATTTATCTTCATAATGTTTTATGAATATTTTTCATATAAAAACATTACGAACTATAATAAAATTGATTAACGTATTAATATAAATATTAAAGAGTTGACTCAATTGAATATGATTTATGTTATGATAATTTATTGCCTTATTTATATTCTTTAAAATGTTTATTATTTGTTTAACATTATAATTTGTAAGGGCATAAATGTAAAAATATTAGTTTTTCAGATTTTTAAGTTAAAAAAGAAAACAATTTAATATTTATTTTTAACTATTCAGACCAAAAAAAAAATGTCATTTACATTTAGACATTCAGCTTTATTCAGAATTCAAATTAATTCAGGTGTAATACCCCACACCCGATTATTTTTTACTCTCCACCTATATAAATTGAGCGCGATTAAAAGCTCGAGTAGTCGGATTTTATTTACGTCACGGGACCGGTATAAGTTTAATTTGTATCAAGCTTAAGTGGGAATAATAAAAGAGAAAGAAGAAGAATTTGGGTTCCATATAAAAGGAGGAAACTGGTTTTCAAAATGAGAAAGAGAGAGAAGGAATGAGAGAGAGGAGCACGCGGGAGAGAGAGGGAGATAGAGTTGACCCGAGTTTGACCCGGATCCGACCCGGAAACCCGCAACTTGACCCGGACGGATCTCCCAATTCCGGCCACCTCACCGGCCGTGCTTGGTACCGATTCGAAGCTTGAGAGATGAGCTACGTATCCATGTTGTTCTCGTCGCCGGAAACCGACCAGAACGCCGGCGATTTGAGCTCGAAAACTCGCAGCCAAACCCGTTTTCACCGTCGTCGATTTCGCCGGAGTTTGGGCACACTTCCAGTTGGGTTCTACTCCTCACGTCTCCAGCATCATTTCCCGACCAACCACGACCACCAGGGATGCCGGAGTATCGCCGAACGACCACCGGAAAGCTTGCGGATTTTGAAGCTTCGATCTGCCGCCGGTAACGCGCGTGGGAGGTCACGGCCACCACCGTTGGACTCACCGAGGTCTGAGCTATCAGACCTGAGCTTCCCGTCACCGTCGGATGAATTCCGGTGACCGTTGACCGGCAAGGGTATTTTGGTAATTTCTCAGTCCAAGGGCAAATTTGTAATTTCTGATTTTGTGGATATTTTGGTAATTGCTGTAATTGAGGATAAGTTGGTAATTTATGATTTTGAGATTAATTTGGTAATTTTGATATGAGGGTATTTTGGTAATATTGGATTCAAGGGCAAGTTGGTAATTTTGTAATTTGAGGGTAAATATGTAATTTGTGGAATCAATGGACAAATTGGTAATGTTAATTGGGGCAATGAGATAATTTGATATTACGATGGTAATTCGGTAATTTAACTCGTTAAGGACATTTCGGTAATTTTACGAACCGAGGGTAATTTCGTAATTTCGGACATTGTGGTTATTTATGCGATTTGAATTGAGGAGAATTTGGTAATTGAAGGTTCTGAGGACAATTTGGTAATTGAAGGTTCTGAGGACAATTTGGTAAATAATGATGTCTGAGGATAAGTTGGTAAAATAATGATGTTGGGGGTATTTTGGTATTTTGGCATGTAAGGGTATTTTGGTAATTTTGTACATGCGGGAATAGTTTATCGTTGATAGATATTGGTTTCGAGATTTATTATATTAATTGGTTGTACTTCAAGTTACGGAGAATAATTATGTCGTTTCTTTGATTAGGAGGATTCGTAAACGAGAATTAACCCGCGGACGTTGTTGGCACCGAGTCTGGACATTGTCACTGTGACTGGAATATACGAAACCTATTTTTAGAGTTAATTATGATAGTAAAGCATGTTTACGGAATAAGTATTTTAAATGTTCTGATTTAATGAATTCTCGAAAAGGATTTAATGTGATTTCCTCGAAATGGATTTTATTTACGTATTGATATTATATTTAAATGTTTGGTTAATGATTTTGCGTATCGATTTTGAATAAAGTGTGATATTATTTGAAAGTTAAGAAAAATAGATTCAAATGTGGTATGATTAAAAATATGGTAAAGAGGTATGTGAATATGAGTACAGTGATTGTTTTTTTAAATCATTAGACAGTACCCTTCCCTTCCAGATACAGTGATATAGATGATATGATATGGGAGGCCTTAGAAAGCCTTGAGGGGTAATAAGGGAGGTGCGCGCTCTGATTGTAAGGAGGCCTTTGGGGCCCGTCTGAACACACATAGAGGCTTTGGGCCGTGTGTTTGGGCGTTTTTGCCTTTGGGGCATATGCATGCGGTATGATTATTACAGTGTTACAGTTATTGAGATACAGTGATACAGATATGGGCTACAGACAGTTATTGAGATACAGTGATACAGAGATGGGATACAGATCAGTTATTGAGATGCAGAGATACATTGATACAGATATGAGATACAGATGAGATACAGGCCTTTGGGGCCCGTCTGAGTACACACAGAGGCTTTGGGCCGTGTGCTTGGGCGCTTTTGTCCTTTGGGGACTAGTTTATGCATGCACAAATATGATGAAATATGAGATAGTATTTCCCTGTCTATCCGTGTAGCCTCGGGGCGTGACGTTACCCAGATAGTACGTCATTGCCTGTCCGTTGAGGTCCGGATATGACGAGAATATTTCCCTGGGTACTTGTTTGATGCTAGTTTTGGTATTCAGTATTTGATATGATAAGTATTATATTTCCATCGATTTTATGCAGATTTATGTAATATAGTATTTCAGTGTCTGATTTGAAGTTCTTATGATATTCCGATGAAATTGATTAGAGAAATTGATTTGAGAAAGATTAAATTATTTTAAAAGAATTGATTTTTTTCAAAGTTACTATCCACTCACTGAGTTCACTGAGTTTTATACTCACCTCTCTTTTATTTTTATAATATTCCCCCCCCACAGGAGTTTTACAGGTACATCGTCAACCCAGTAACGAACGTTAGTTTGATTTGTGGTCACGTGATGGTGCTAGGAGTCGCAGATTTCATTATTCTTATATTTTGGATGTTTGCGAGTTGTGTTATTTTATTATTTTATGTAATCGATGTATTTTAATTTTCGGATGATTTGGGTGATATTTGATATGTTGATGTGAGAAGTTGGTTATGGAGAATGGATGAATATTGATTTATTTTGGGAGTGTTGTTTTGTAATTTGCAGGATTGAGAATGTTTTATTTATAAAGGAGATGCTGCCGAAATTTTTATAGAATTCTTAAGCAGATTGATTTAATTGTACGAGTTTAGATAGACTTGCCCTGGGGGTGCAGGGCGGGTCGTTTCATCAGGTCTATTTAGATTTCAGACAAAATAACAAGCGCCTCCTAAATCACAATTATATTGGAAATAAAAGGATCATAACTGACTCTAACAAAAATAAAAAATATCAAAAGACCTAAAATGACAAAATTTTAAAAATCCTAAAATAATGCTTACATCAATCACTTCCTCTTAAAAGATTATTTATTTATTTATTTATTTATTTTTTTGTGATGGATTCGATAGAGATGAATGTGGGAAGCCTGAAAAGTTACGTGACTAACACAGAACGGCTAATACTAGTAGATGGAGTAGGGTAGCAGAAGTGGACTGATAGGGTAGATAAATACTAGATATCATTCTAGAGCCGATCAAGCTAATGTGATTAAATTACGCTCTAAGTGAAGTGTGATTAGATGTGGTTCTAATTCAAACAACTCAATGAGATTTTGATAGTTCATTAAGCTCGATTAGATGAAGCTCTAGTCCAATTGACTCTACAAAGTAGATTTTGATTGATTTTATTCGAAATCAACAAATACTTCATTAAAACATCAATACCCTGTCTCATGAACTCATCCAAAGCGATCAGAGGAAATCATGCATTATCATGAAACATGAGATCAAAAATTGAGATTACAAGTCAAGCTGTTCAGATTAGAGTGCGTATTTAATTTTCGTTAATGACAGATTTACCAAATGTTTGAAGAACGCGCCACAAAATAATCAATCATCTTAAAACGAAAATACATTCAAATAACAGAGGAAGCACAAGTGACACAAAGATTTTTATTATAACACATGCAGATGATTACTCTCATCTTAATTTATTTGTAATCAGGCATTGCCTGATGAACACACTTTTCAACAAAACGCATAGTGAAGAAACAAAACAAAATAACAGAAGCAAACGCAATCTTGCATAGACTAGCAACACAAGCGTTTTATTGGAAATCATTAACAAGTACTCAATAAAAACATCAACACCCTTTATGAAATCTCACGAACTCATCCAAAGCGATCACAGCAAATCATGCATGATGACGATGCATGAATTAAGTGTTGGCCTTAATCACTGAAACAACAAGAAACTGGACTTCAACAACTAGGGTTTCATTGCTTGGAAGGTATCCCTTGGTGGTGTCATACAGATCATCCCTGGACAAAAATTTGGAAGACTCTTTTTCCGCTGCCGAGTTGAAAAAATACTTAACTGCAACAAAATAATGTTCGATGTATAATTAATATGCGTTAGCCAGCTCTTGTTTATGTAATAAGCTAGGCTTCAAATGCATATGAAGCTAGTAAAGAGTTGATGCCGGTAAAGGGCGGGTACTGACCTTTTTGTTCAGCGCCAGCTCTATTCCTGCTGTATTGGTTGGGTATTTTGAACTTAAATTCTGCATAAACTGGTTTCTTAGGTGTAACGTTTTGATAATCTGCTAGCTTTAATGAAACAGTAAGATAGTTGCCTCTATCAGCTCCAGATCCTGCCGGATAAACCACCAGTTGCCTATATTTTACCCAATAGAATTAATTAAAAAAATGAACAACGACACCTTAAGGTTTGGCAAAATCATCACAGAGACCTATTGTTTTAAAGAATGGTCATACAAACTTCACGGTTTGTCCAAACAGTGGGCAATAGGTGAATCTGTGTGACCATTTATTAAATTAAAAGTAGGTGCATACTTACCAATTTCTTTCTCCAACAGTGAATTCACCTGAGCGCTGAACGGTATCACCCACAGAACCGAATGCTGGGATGGTAAAACGATAAGTTCCATCATCAGGTTCACTAACCAAGGAAAGAATTTCCTCAGAGCCAGTTGGTTTAACAACATAGACCTCAGCACCAAATACACAACTTTCATCAACAAGGTACCCATTTGAAGGTTCATTAAAAGTTGCAAGGTCAAGAAATTTGCCGAAGCCCCATTCACCCTTGCGCCTATCAAAGCCCCTCATTGGAGCTTTAGCATCCTGAACCACCAAGTACTGGTTCGATAGCTGATCGTACACAAACAATTTGTAGTACACATTAACATTCCAAGTACCATCAGAATGGGGATTGCTGTCGTCTATTTTCAGGTAAAGGGAAAGGTGGTCTCTGCCACCATCATTCTTTTTTCCATTGGGATAGAAAACCAATTTCCTGCCATATACAAAAATAATTAATAAATTAAACTTATAAATATTAATTAACAAATGTAATATAATACATTCATTTTCAATTCTATAAGCAATACAAGGACTGGAGGCAGGCATGCATAGATGGGCGTACCAATTGTAGCCCCCGGATTTGAAAACACCAGATTCAAAACTTTCAACCGTTGATTCGGATAGCAGCTTGAATGACTCTATTTTCAGTGAGTAGTCAGCTGGAGGAAGACTTCTTTTCTCCCTTGATATTGCTAAAATTCACATGAAAATAGATATGTAAGAATACTGTACGTAGCAATGACTATAATTAATACGATGATAATTTAAATGATACAAACTAAGATTATTCGAAAAGCAGTAATTAGCACAAAACGTACCGTTGTCGCCCATGGTAGAATTTCCGAAAAGGTTAAAGGATTTGATGAACTCCAAAGGCAGGCAGGAAATTTGTGAAATTAGCTTTCGATGGATATTCCTGGATTAGCTACTACAAGCTATATATAGGCAGATTCTAAGATTTAACAAAGTCTGGAGAAAGCGAAGCAAGTCTTTCTTTATTAACAAATTCCCCTAACACAGGTGTGATCATGTTTAAGTCATCCTAAATCAACTTGCAAATTATGGAATTTCAACAAGTTCAATGAATCTAATAAAAAAATCGCTTCATTATTGACATTCATTTATAACTGGTTGATATATTTGAATAGGGTAAATGCTCATTTACTTCTTATTTTAATCAATCAAATCAACTCAACCCAATCCAACCCAGTAATTTGAGAATTGAGTTGGTTTGGGTTGGACATATTTATTTGATCAGGTTAGGTTGGTTGATTTTTTATCAACTCAGCCAGTAGCAGGTTGAGTTGAGTTTTCATACATCCAATCCTGCCGAATCCATACCCAACGCTAACAGTATCGCTGAATATTTTCGGTAAGGTGAACTAGGGTTTATGAGAAGTGATATTCTCGAAGGCTTTTGTCAGGACCATACGTGGGATAACATCGCTTACGTGCCAATCGGTCAGAACGTCGGTCTAGGCCTCCTATTGGCTTGGAAAGCTCTCTAGGATTGGTTCTACGTTAACTCTTGTATCACGAGGCTTTTTTTTTTTGCGGACATAAGTTCCCACAAGTCACCTAGTTAAGGGTTCAATGTAATTTTGGCCTTACTTTAATGAATTCGTGCCTTTCAAACTACAACCTATAGTAATTGTCCTGAATAGCTGTTTTGTCCACCAAGTATTATGTACCTTTGGGACGTGTAAATCGGCGGACCAAGCACCGGATCGACTGTCGATTTTAGGCAGCAATGTTTAGCCCCTTGATCATATGTAATGTGTGAACTGGATAACGTAAAGCATATCTTTCTTTATTAACAAATCCGAAAAGTCTCTGATTAAGTTAAGGTCATTCTCAATCAAATTAATTACCATATGGAATATCAACAAGTTCAGGTCTTTCTTTAACTTTTTTGTTAGGTAAGTTCATTATAATAAATTTATTCTTTAAAACGAAGACTTGATTTGAGTTCTATGAGATTAGATAAAACTAATTTAATAGATTGGAATCATAGAACTTCAAGCCTTGTTTGAGTTAATAACTTTCAAATCCCTGAGGTTTAATTATGTTTCTCAATGAAGGAAATAATTTAATTTTCCCGTTTAATAAAATGAGACACCGATAGAGTTTTTTTTTTTTTTTTGGGTCATTCTAGATCAAGTAGCCAATTATATAATTTCAACAAGTTTTATTAATCTAATGAAAAAGAAAAGATGTTTTAGTAATATAATGACAATCACTTAACATTAACAAAAGACTAGCATGACTAATGCTAATAAAATCTTAAGCCAATATTAATATTAAATTTCATTCTTTAATAATTTTTGTTAGGTAAAGGCGAAGGTCTTAATAATAAATGAGTAGATGTTAATCTGCGGATCAGGATTCTCTCCTGATCTAATCATGTCCTAAGCAAATAACTTAATTACTGATTGGTAGTTAATAAATAAAAAAATAAGAAAAGTTGAATTTTACCCATACACTACCACTAAAAGACACATGGCAGAAGATCTTGAAAAACTCAGAACAGATTAGATCAGGAGACGATCTTTTTCTGTTAATTTGCTGCCTTTATTCATCTTTAGACTCTTAATACTAGATGAACGTTCAAATCCCTACGCCTGCAATACTAGATGAACTTTGAAGAAAATTAATCTGCTGTCATTATTCATTTTTGAACTCTGAATTTATACAGAGACTCTAACGGAAAACAACAAAGACACAGTTAAAAGAGAGCAACAAGTGCTCACTTAGTGGACACTTCTACAAGTAAATAAAAACTAAAAATTTATTTTCACTATAACAACAACTACCCCTAACCAATAGGACTCCGCAGCAGCCGCGTGAAAGTTTCAGATGTTGACATCAAATATGACTACTATAGCACAAACCGTAATTAAAGCCAATAAAGTCATTAGCTATATTAGTAATAAATATCATATTGTAGTATTTTTTGTTAAGTCATTATATATAATAAATCTAGCCTGTATTAGCCAATATTAATAAATTTTGCTCTTTAATAATTTCAATTAGGGCTTGTAATAAAACTTTAATTACGGAAGGTCAGTGTAAATTAAGCCTATGCTAGTCAATAGTATAAGTTTCATTTGTTAAAGACGATGTAACACATATAGTAATTGCCAATAAAATGAATAAACAAAGGCTTCAAATAAAGTTGTGGGTATCAGCTAGTTTTTTTCTCTAAAATCTCTTGCGTGGAAATAAAAGGTTTAAGGTGGTTGATACAAATTTTTTGAAGATAAAACACGTTTGCTATACCATCTCTAGGATGAATAGTCTGATTAATAATGCCAGTTTTTTACCTCTGTAACCGAGATTAGAAATCAACCAACTGGGTTAATTTGAAGAATGACGGGAACAATTAGATGAATCGATCAACATAAGGTTGAGATTGATATTCGAATCAAAGAAGTACTTAATAAAATTATTCCAACAGTTACCTATAAAATCAATAATTATGGGACTATTTGTACTATAAAAATATTTAGTACACTTTTTTTTTTATTTATATAAGATAGCCCAAACGTAATTTAGTATAAAGAACAATCCATTATGGTCAAATCAATATATAATTCCTCTATTTTCCATTTTCCCTCTCTTCACATCTATTGCCTCATTTTATAATTTACTCATCAAAAGTAGTCATTTACATTCAGAATTGTCGATTAATCTGCTAAAATAAATAGAATAAGAAGAATCGAACTTGTCAAAATTGATCATTTTAGACTTTTATTTATTTATTTTTCTCCCTAAGATAGTGGACAGGATTCAGGGGGTTTTGATTTCTTAGGATTTGAGTCGTAAGATTAGGGTTATGATTTATGAGATTGTGATTTAATGAAGGGTTTGATTTTGTAAGTAGAGGATTTCTGAAAAATACCTTCTCTGTTTTTTAATTTTGGTTTCTATTTCTGTTATAATTTTATTATTTTATGGTGTAAATTAAAGGGCAATATTGTCATTTTGCTAATATTCTATCAAAGTTACTAACGGTATTAAGTTGGAAGTAGAACAGTTTTTGAAAAATGGTGAAACTCTGGGTAGACTGTAGATATTTTTGTCTAAATCAAAAAAGAAAGAAACACTTAATTAGAGGACATACGTACTATGAACCTTACCCCTCATCAAATGCAAATACAGTAGATCACAAAGAACATAGACGTCATCTTTCCCTTTACCTGAAAATAGATGAAAGCAATTCTTATTCTAATGCTGCATGGAGTGTTAATGTCTACTGCAGATTGTTTGTGTATGATAAGATTAGGAAGGATTACTTGGCAGTCCAAGATGCTAAATCTCCAGTGAGGACCTATGATCAGCAGACAAGTGAATGGGGCTTGGGCAAATTTCTTACCCTAGCAGAATTTAATTAACATTTAAAAGGGTACCTTCTTAATAATACATGTACATTGGTACTGAGGTTCATGTTATTAAACCTACCGACACTGAGGGAACTCTTTCCAAAGAGGAATTGATCGTGGTTACAACCAATTCGTTAATTGCTTAATCACTGCTTTCATCAAATCAATTAAAACTCTTATTATCGATCGTGTACCCTTTTTAGGTCTCCTACTGGATTTGGAATAAAGTCTTAAGTCTTTGTTTCATCGCTGGTTCCTCTTCGTATCTGCATTTTCATTGTTATTTTGGAATGAAGGTTTAGCTTCAGAATTCAAGATGTTGTCGCTCTTTCTGTTTTTGGCTTATTGCATTTTGTTATTACGAGGGGTAAGGCTGGTAAAAAGTTTAAGATTGAGTTTAATTGTCTCTTTTTAATCAATAAATAATTTTTTTGCTTATTTCCACGGTTCCACCAATATGGTTGACCAACAAAAAATTTTATTTTGTAACTTCCTAACATATTTTATTTTAGAAAGAGCGGGGATATTTTCACCTTACTTATTGTGTAAATTCACCCATTTCTTGGAAAATATATATGTTAGAGTGCAATTTATGCACTAGTTTTGCATTGTTTACTTCCCTTAATATCGATGTTTTGCACTTAATAATAATGATTTACTTGTGTTTTACTTTTGTAGGTGCAATTCTATTGATTGGTGATAAAATTGAGCTACAAGATGATGTTTAAGGATGATTGTTCTCTTGGAGAAATTATGAGCGGCAGAAGAACTTTGTTGATAAGGCGTGGGCGCGTGCTGTCAACTGCGAACCTGCAGTTTTTAGTTTAACGTGTTTTGTATTTTTGGCTATTTTTGTAATTACGAATTTAATATTTAAGATATTAGTATTTTATTTTAAATAGAACTCTAAAAGAGAAGAGAGAGAGAGTATTTAAGGAGGAATCTATTGTGAAAGAAAGGGGAATTTGGATTGGAGAAAAGAAAGAAACCCTAGATCTTAATTTTTCTCTTCTCTCTATGAAGAACTAAACCTATTTTTCTGGTTAAAGGATAATGAAGCTTGATTCATCACTACTGTGAGATCTTTCTTGTGCTTTAATTGTTTTATTGCTTTTTGGGTATTTATTTATTCTCTGAATTATTTTCATGATTATGTTTGTGAATTAGGCAATTGGCCACTATTTAATTATCAACTTAATCTATTGTCAATTAAAGGATTCATCGTACGAAGAATTTAATGTTTGTGACAAATAACATAGCAAAGAGTTGTGTTGTGAGAATAAACAATCTAATTTAAATGAATCATCATATGTGTTGATTAGGATTTGGTTCTCTCTGGTTTTTCAGGTTGTCAATTGATTAAATCCTATGATCGTATCTAGGGTTGTCTATTGATTAGGGAAATAACCAACGGTCGTACCTTGGTTATCGACTAGTTAAGGAGAGATTGGCTATTAGAGGGTCTCAGTAGCTATAACCGGTCTATTCATGAGTAATAATAATCTATATTTGAATCAATGATCAGTAGTCGAATCAAGCTGAGTTAATTCCTTCAACCAGAGCTTTCTCCAATTTGAATTACAACTTTAATTTGCATTCTTGTTATTTTAATTTGATTTTTATTATTGTCAACAATTCTCCCATTTTACTTTTTACGTTTTAAAAGGATTTAAATAATTACCGATCTCTGTGGACACGACCCTACTCAATCACTATACACAATTTATTTAGAGTAGGAATTTATTTTTGTTGGCTTCGACAACCATCAAATTTTGGCGCCGTTGCCGGGGATTGGTGTCATTTATTTAATCCTTTTTACGTTTTACTTGGTGTATGGTTCGTTCTTCTCGTACAGGTACACTTTCGTTTGATCCTAAAATTGAGAAGACAGCTCACCAACTGAGACAGCAGACGAAGCGAGCTAAGCAACGATCATCGTCGCCTTTGCTTTCTGAAACAGATACGGTGCCTAATTTAGTTGAATCATCTAGCGATTCAGAAGAACAAGTGATGGATAGACCTGCACCTGTAGAAAGAACTCTTCGAGAGTTAGCTGAACCAGACTTGAATCAGCAACCACTATGCATTCAATATGTAGATTTGGAGGTAAATTTTGAATTAAAGTCTGGTCTTATTCATTTATTACCCAAGTTTCATGGTTTTGCAGGTGAAGATCCTCATAAACATCTTAAGGAGTTTCATGTTGAGTGTTCAAGTATGAGGCCACAAGGCGTGACTGAAGAGTAGATTAAGCTGCGTGCTTTTTCGGTCTCTGTAGATGGGCTAGCTAAAGATTGGTTGTACTACTTGCCTCCTGGATCAATTACAACGTGGAATGGTTTGAAGAAGCAGTTCCTTGAGAAGTACTTTCCTGCTTCAAGAGCTGCCAACATCAGAAAAGATATTTGTGGGATCAGACAACTTCCTGGGGAGACTTTGTATGAGTATTGGGAGCGATTCAAACAATTGTGTGCCAGTTGTCCTCAGCATCAAATTTCTGATCAACTTCTTATTCAATATTTTTATGAAGGACTGTCATTGATGGATAGGAGTATGATAGATGCTGCTAGTGGAGGCGTGTTGGTGAACAAGACCCCTACTCAAGCAAGGGAGTTGATATCAAATATGGCTGCCAACGCACAACAATTTGGCAGCAGGCAACATGCTACTTCAAGAACGGTGAATGAGGTAAATATTTCTTCTGTTGAACAACGTTTAGATAAACTTACTTCTCTTGTGGAAAAGTTTGTTGTAGGTAATGTGCAACAAGTGAAGACTTGTGGCATTTGTTCCAATATGGGTCATTCAACTGATATGTGTCCTACACTTCAAGAAGAACCCGTTGAACAAGCCAATGCAGTTGGAGGATTTCCAGGCATGCCTCAGAGGAGGTATGATCCTTATGCACAAACATACAATCCGGGATGGAACGATCATCCCAACTTTAGCTATGGAGTTAGGTCGTCAGGATTCCCACAACAGTATCCACCAAGACAACCAGCACCTCCACAGTCAACCTCCAAGTCAGGTATATCTCTTGAAGAAATTGTTAAATCACTTGCGACTAATGCTCAACAATTTCAGCATGCAACTATAACAAGCATTCAGAATTTGGAGAGCCAAGTGAGTCAATTGGCAACTACGATGAGCCGTCTAGAGTCTCAAGTATCTGGGAGATTGCCTTAACAATCTGAGGTGAATCCCAAGCAAAACGCTAATGCTGTCATCTTTAGAAGTGGGAAGGAGTTAGAAGAGCCTAGTAAGAAAGTGACAAAGCAAGTAGAAGATGAGTTTGAAAAGAATGAATTGATGCCTAAATTTCAAGATGCGCAACCCACTAGAGCGAAACCCCTACCTATTGTGATACATCCTCCTTTTCCAAGCCGGTTTGCAAAATCCAAGAAGGAGGAACAAGAGAAAGACATCCTTGAGATATTTCGCAAGGTTGAGGTAAATATTCCCTTATTAGATGCTATAAAACAAATACCTCGATATGCTAAATTTCTTAAGGAACTATGCACCTCTAAGAGAAAATTAAGAGGAGATGAAAGAGTTCATATGGGGGAGAATGTTTCAGCAGTTCTCCAAAAGAAACTACCTCCCAAGTGCAAAAAAATTGGTAGTGTTAGAGTTGAGAAGGCTATGTTAGATCTAGGAGCTTCTATTAATGTAATGCCTCGTTCTATTTATTCGTCTTTGAATATTTGTGCATTAAAAGAAACTGGCATGATAATTCAACTAGTTGATAGGTCTAATGCATATCCTGATGGGGTATTAGAGGATGTCCTAGTACAAGTTAATGAGCTAGAGGAATTGAGGTAGATAAAGCTAAAATAGATGTTATTAAATCTTTACCTTATCCCACATGTGTGCGGGAAGTTCGTTCTTTCCTTGGTCATGCAGGTTTCTATAGACGATTTATCAAGGATTTTTCGAAGATAGCTCAGCCTTTATGCAAGCTTCTTCAGAAAGATGTGACGTTTGATTTTAATGAAGCATGCAAGGTAGCATTTAATAAACTTAAGGAGTTATTGACTTCAGCCCCAATTATACAACCACCAGACTGGAGCCTCCCTTTTGAGATAATGTGCGACGTCAGTAATTATGCTGTTGGTGCTGTTCTCGGACAAAGGATTAGAAGAGCTGCTCATGTGATATATTACGCATCAAGAACACTTGATAGTGCTCAGTGCAATTACTCAACAACGGAAAAAGAACTTTTAGCTATTGTCTTTGCTTTAGAAAAATTCCGTTCATATTTATTGGGTACTAAAGTGATTGTTTTTTCTGACCATGCAGCTCTCAGATATTTGCTCGCCAAGAAGGAAGCGAAACCGAGACTTATCCGCTGGATCCTACTACTTCAAGAATTCAACTTGGAGATCCGTGACAAGAAAGGAACAGAAAACTTAGTTGCAGACCACCTTAGTAAATTGACCACGAGTGAAGAAGCAGCACCTTTGAAAGATGATTTTCCAGATGAGCATCTCTTTGTAATTCAAGGTATGGTTCCTTGGTACGCTGACATTGTCAATTACTTAGTTACAAGAACACTACCTAGTGATTTGAAGAGGGCTCAAAAAGATAAAATTAAGAGCGATGCTAAATACTATGTTTGGGATGACCCTTACTTGTGGAAACATTGCTCTGACCAAGTCATCAGAAAGTGCGTATCTGAGTTTGAAATTCCTTCTATTCTTAAGTTTTGTCACTCATATGCATGTGGTGGTCATTTTGGTCCCAAAAGGATAGCATCCAAGGTGTTAGAATGTGGTTTATTTTTGCCTACTTTATTTCGTGATTCATACATGTTTTGTAAGTCGTGTGAGAATTGTCAAAAGACTGGTAATTTAAGTCATAGAAATCAAATGCCACTTACCCTTATTCTTGTATGTGAAATATTCGATGTGTGGGGCATTGATTTTATGAGACATTTTCCCTCATCTTTTGGCAATGCTTACATTCTTTTAGCAGTGGATTACGTTTCTAAGTGGGTAGAGGCTAAGGCCACCCGGACTGACAATGCTAAAGTTGTTGTAGATTTTGTCAAGTCCAATATATTTGCCAGGTTTGGTGTACCGAGAGCGATGATAAGTGATAGAGGCACTCATTTTTGTAATCGAGTGGTGGAAGTTTTGTTCAAAAGATATCATGTTACCCACCGAGTGTCTACCGCCTATCATCCACAGACAAGTGGACAAGCTGAGATATCAAACAGAGAAATCAAGTCTATTCTTGAAAAGACAGTTAGTCCAAATCGAAAGGATTGGAGTTTGCGATTAGATGATGCATTATGGGCGTATCGCACAGCTTACAAAACTCCCATAGGTATGTCTCTTTATCATTTAGTATTTGGTAAGCCTTGTCATTTACCTGTAGAACTTGAGCACAGAGCATACTGGGCGGTTAAGCAATGCAATATACGGATGGATGAAGCGGGAAAGCAGAGGAAGTTGCAGCTGCAAGAGTTGGAGGAGATTAGAAATGAATCCTACGAGAGTTCGCGATTTTACAAGGAAAAGACGAAGACATTTCATGACAGAATGATTTTGAGAAAGGAGTTCTCTGTTGGTCAAAAAGTTCTTCTTTTTCACTCTAAACTTGAACTTTTTCCTGGTAAATTACGTTCTCGTTGGGTAGGACCTTTTATTGTTACTAATATTTTTCCTCATGGTGCAGTTGAGATCCGGAGTCCAACCTCTAATAAAGCCTTTAAGGTTAATGGTTATCGTTTAAAACCTTTTTACGAAGATTTTTCAATGAATATTGTGGAGGAAATGGCTCTTGAGAATCCTATTTATGGAGATTGATGCTCAAATGTGTCTAGTCAAAGACATAAAATAAAGGTGCTTTTTGGGAGGCAACCCAAATGATTTATTTATTTTGGTTTTTGTTATATCGTCTTTTAATTTTGATTCAGATTTTAATTTTTTTTTTAAAATAATGTGTTTGCTTATTTTGGTCAGAAGAAAATTTTTGATAAGGCGTGCCCACGTCTTAACTAATAAGTACTTCTGTAATTTTTAAAGTAAAATAGTTTTAAGGCGTGCCCACGTGCTTATTAGAAAAGTACTTCTGAAATTTTTAGTGTCTCAAGTGATTCATTACTGTTAAAAAAAAAAGAATAAATTTTTTTTTTTATTTTTTTTATTTTTTTCGTTCTTTTCTTTCTTTTATATATATATATATTATTTATTTATTTTAAAAAAAAAACAAAAAACCCAAATCACTATTCATAAATCCCTAATTCAAAAAAAAAAATCTTCACTGTTGATTTTCGTTTTCACTAGCAGCAGCCGCATCAGTCCCACCTGCAAAAGCAGCCGCGAGCAACGCAGCAAGCCCCAGCCATCAGCATCAATCCTGCGCGCGCAGCCCCCGCAACGTAAGCAGCAGCCAGCGAGAACCAGTCGCGCGCAACGCAAGCCCCAGCAACGCAGATTCTCAGCTCCAGCCGCGCGCAACGCAACAACACGCAACCAGCCCCAATGCATAAGCTCCAGGCGCACGCAGCCTAAATCAATCTAGCCAGCACCATCGCGCAGCGCATCAGTCCCGCGCGTGCAACATAGCCGAGCAGCAGCAGACCCGCAGCGCGAACCAGCTCTCGCGCGCAACACAGACACGCAGCAGCAGCAGCGCGCAATGCAACCCCGCGCGTGCAACACAGCCACGCACCAGCATCCCGCACACACCAGCAGTGCGTAACCAGCCCCAAGCCGCGCAGCAAGCTCCAGCCTAACAGCAACGCTACGCAACCAGCCTTCGCCCTGTATTCCAGCCAGGTAAATCGAAAACCGTGAGTGCAATTATTGTAACAATGCCGAAGAGGAAAACATCTACTTCCAAGTCATCGAAAAAGACACCCGTCGGAAAAAAATCTACGATTGCCGCTCCCATTACGGTTCCATGGAACACAATTTCAGATTCACGCTAAGCCGTGAGACAAAGATCGAAGCATGGAAAAGGCATGAGTGTTTTGCCACTTGCGAAATCCAATCTCGGAGGGTGCCTCGCATTCGCGACTCAACAAGAGAAAGAGAGGTACAAAGATATTTCCACGCGCAAAATACTTCCAGCTAAGTATATTCATTACTCGACTCTTGAAAAATTGAATGTTAAGGATAATTTTGATTCTTTGATAGATAAGATTGGGTTGCGTAAGTTTGTTGATGTTGATTGTTTGGGTTATGTTGAGTTGATTAGGGAGTTTTATGCTACTTTTCAATTTATTATGCCGAATGATTTTACTTTGCATACCCCGAATGTCATTAAGTTTAGGTTAATGGGACAAAATTTTTCACTCTATCACGGATTTTAACCTAGCTTTAGGATTCATTGATGATGATTATTCTACTAGTGATGAATATTTAGGAACAACTTGTGACTTTAGCGAAAATTTTAAGCCCTTTAGCGAAAATTTTGAGCCTTATGGTCTTTGGCGTAATTTATCTATTGATCACAATGCCTATAACCCGAGTAAATCAAAGAGTTCTTTCTTATGTGATCCTGTTTTGAAATGTGTGCATCGATTCTTAGCATATAATTTTTTAGGCAAGAAAAATCACTCAGGAATTTTCTCTAAAACTAAATTTTATTTGATCTGGTACATGTTAAATGATGTGAGGCCTAATTTAGGTTTTTGGTTAGCGGATCAATTTCAAAATGTGCTTAAACGGTATAGGACTTTATTTCTTGGTCCATACATTACTCTGTTAGCTATAAACCTATGTGTGCTTGATCCTGACAATAATGGTTTGCATCCTACTTGCAAAAAGGAATTTTTGGATATGTCTGTGTTTGAAAGAACAGGTGTGGTCGAATTCAAGGAGGGGAAATTTCAGTTTACTGAAACAGGACCCACTCAACCTCCGAAGAAGCTTTATGCTAGGAGTGGTGCTACCTCTGATGATGAGTTTGACGACGACACTGCTGCCCCGCCAACTATTCATTCTACATCTGCACCACCTTTGAGCATTTAGTTAGAGAAAATGGAGCACAAGCTGAACAAGATGGAGCAGAATTTGGCCGCATACTTCGAGAGTGTGGGATTTACCCCACCATTTCCGCCAAGCCCATAGACGTTATGTGGATCAAAACTCACAATTCAGGGAAGTTTCTTTTTGCCCTTAATCTTTTATCCTTACGCTTTAATTTTTATGTGAGTTTTGATTATCTTACATTGGGGACAGTATAAGTTCTTGGTGTGGGGGAGAGATTTTTGCATTATCGATGCCTGGAATGATTTATTTTCACTCTACTCATCTATTTTCACTCTAATCATCCTTAAATGATTTTGAAGTTAGTATGCTTTATATATTATTAATTTTCTTTTCCTTTCTCTCTCACTACTCTTTTCCCATTTATCTCAAATTCTTTACGTCTATTTTTTTTTTTTCTATCATACTCTTTCATCACTCACATTTTTTTTTTTACCTTTCCTTTTATATCTCACTCATACCTTCTTCTCATTCTACACCACTATTGATGGTTGATTCATATGAAGAGTGTACATGATTTGATGGCAAATTTACCAACTTTGTGAGGATTTGAGCCTATGACCAACCACTTTGCTCTAATTATATTTTTTGTTATGTGAATATCAATCCTAGTTTGTTTATTCTAGAACTTGCTTTGTTATGCATGTTGAAGCCACATTACGGGATTTTATGCATTAAAATGATAAGGGCAAACCATATTCCATTTTTCTATTCTCGCATTTTTTTTTCTCTACCCGAAGACCTTTATTTGCTACCTTTGTTTGAGCCTTAACCATTACCCATCTAATTCTCTCCGTCGACTTAACCATTTTTCTTCTTTTTGAACCTCAATTTAAGGAGATTTTTGGACTCATTGTGTGGATATATTTTGTTGCTTTTTCTACCTTGTATTAAAGTTTCCTAATTAGATCAACAAGCATTATGCTTGAATTAAATTGTGCAAGGTTCGTTTCTTTTGTTTGATAAAAAAAATCAAAAACAAAAAGAAAACAAAACAAAAAAAAGAAAAAAAAGAAGAGAAAAAAAAGAAAGAAAAAGAAAAATCTAAAAAAAAAAGGTTTACATTCTTGGTGACTTGAGTAGAAATAAGCATTTTGACATCATAAGTTCATTCGATGAGTTCATTCTTCTCATTTTGATCTCTTTTTCTTTTGTAAACCTTTCTTTTTCATTCAACCTATTTAACCCCATTACAACCCTTTTAAGACCCTTAGATTTTTGCATTTTATTCATGTTTTGTGGATTGAGATGTGATATATGAGTAAGCTTATGGTAATAACATTCTTTGATTTGATTTGAGTGAATAAATGACACCCTAGACACTTTGAGTGCATGGAGTGAAGTCAATGAGAGGGCTATTAAATCTTGTTGCACTTGAATTTTGAATGGATCTTCTTGGTGGTTGAATGTTCTTATTCTATCTTATGAAATTCTATGCTTTAAAATCCTTGTCTCTCGAATGTTGATCGACTTAATTTCTTGAGGTATGCTTGCGTAAAATTGTTTTTGGATGAGTTGAGATGAGAATTGAGTGGAGATTTGAGATTAATCTTGAGTTATATGCTTGAGGACAAGCATCAATATACAATATGTTTTCAATATTTTTAATAAATACAAATTAGTAAAAAATTAGTGCATTTAATTAATTCATCCTTCTTGTAATTTTTCCTTACTTTGGTTTCTCTGAGCAATTTTTACCATTAAGATCGCTTTAACATAAATTTCATTTGACTATGTTATCATTACGACATAAAAGGGTAATTAGTAGCCATCCATTCTAAATTTACATTTTGTTTAAAAATACTATAAAAGTTAGAATTTGTTCAATCATCCTTCCTAAGTTTGTAATTTCTATCTACCATCCAAAAAAATAAATTACCTTTACAAAATGACCACCATTGTCATTTTTGTTTGTTTTTGTTTGATCATTTTGTATGGGTAATTTTGTCTCTTTGCTTCTATTTTATAATTTTGTTTCTATTTTACTATGTTGATACAATTTGTAAACTTATGGTGAAATTAAAATCAAATAAATTAAAACTTTTTTAGTATTTTTGAACGCAAAGTAAAACTTAAGGTGGGTGGTTGATAATTTTCTTCACATAAAATGACCAAATTAATCGACCTGAGAATATTTATTAATTCTTGTATACAATAATTTAGGTATTTAATCTTGTGATCAATAATCTAATGTTTTCGTATGAAATTTAATAGTTTTCAATACCATATATCTAAATGACATGAATTTGATACCCCAATAATTTACATGAGTATTGTACCTTAAAGACATTATGTTGGTTGATTTAAAAATTAATAATCATAGTAATAAATTAGTATTGATACATCATTTAGAAATAATAAATTTTGTATAAAATTAAAAAAATTGAAGATAAAGTAAAGTTTTGGTACATTTACCTTATTAAGGTAAATTGATAAATTTAAACTTAGGGTAAAAAGCAACTTTAGCAGTCAAATACAAGCTTTTATTTCCCAAACTGATTACATCTCGATCACACATTACAGAGGAGATTACAAGTTTTCAATTAAAACGAGAATTACAGAATTTGGATGAGAAAAGAAAGAGAAAACACGCGCATATCAGAGGTTGTTCATCAGCCCCTTTATTCTGAGGTTTCTGGAAATTTTCCAAAAACGCTTCTAACCACCATAACAAACTTTGCCACATTAGCAAATTATTTGCATATCACCCCTACACTGAATGCAATTTTCACTATGGCCCATAACACTCTTTCGATTGCATTTTAGTCCCCAAATTCACAACTCAATTCTTTACACTCTCCACCTTCACTACTAAAAAAATGACTTTTACTGACACTTAATTACTAACACATTGTAAAAAGTGTCATTAATTATGTACATATGCACCATTTTCCATTTTTAATAAATAATATCATAAATTATTGATATTAATATGTCAGTAAATTAAACATCAGTGATTGCTGACATTGAAGTATCAGAAATTAAAAAACAAAAATCATTAAAATTTGCTTTAACTCCAACTCGAACCTAAGACTTTTAAAATTCAAAGCTATAACATATCGACAATACACCATTAGACCTTGTAGAATTAAGATATAACAGCAGTAATAAATTAAAAAAAAATTAAAATAACAAAAGCAAAATATAACCCAGACTTGGAAACTTTATTTCGTTTATGCATGCAAATATCTGAACACAACCCTATCACTATCTTGCTTTCTCTTTCTCTTTTTCCTTTTTCGCTTCTCGATCTCTTTTGTTTCCAATTGTCCATTTACAAACTCAATTCAATTAATTCAAACAGATAATGAAAAACTAAACCCTAATTGAGGCTTCTCATTCCTTTTTCCCCAAATCTAAAAACAAAGTGAAACCCTAATTGAGGCTTCTCTTTCCTTTTTCCAATTTTCCCCAAATCGAAAAACAAAGTGAAACCCTTTTTTCCCCAAATCGAAAAACAAAGCAAAACCTTAATTGAGGCTTTTCTTTCCTTTTTCCTTTTTTCCCCAAATCGAAAAATAAAGCGAAACCCTAATTGAGGCTTCTTTCGTCGGAGTTTTTTTTTCCTGTTCAAATTTGACTTTTTTTGTTCGCTACTCGAAACCCATTTGCTTGAATTTGAGATAATTGTTGAGAAGCTAGTTAATTTGTTTGCTATAGAAGGTTCGCTTATGCCTAGAATTGTAGAGGAGGATTTCAACGACTTTAAGGGCAGAGAGGTTTATTTTAACAATTGGTAATGGCTTAATTTTTTTTGTCAATTTAATTAATGGTTTTTTTAAATTTTAGTTTATGATTATTTTTTGTAATTTTAATTTTTCGGTTGATGCCGATGTTGAAAAATTCATGTTTATTTGGAAGGTTGCACTTTTCTTTACGTATTGATTTTGTTTTTTGTTTAAGTCTTGTGGCTTTGAGGCTTTAAGCGAAATGGGGTTTATTTTATAAATGAGGATCCTATGTGGGCTTATGGAAATTGGATGTGTTTTAGAGTTTGCAACAATTTGTCATTTCATAGTTTGATTTATTAGTGGATTGTGTTAGGAGTTGGCCTTTTTTTTAATGAATTTTATGTGATCTGTTTTAAGATTGAGAACAAAAGCTTTGATCGGTACTTGTGTAATAGTCCATAATTTGAGTAGTAGGCAGTAGGACACCATTCCATGATAATGAGCATGGGATGCTCTGTATATGTAACGCAAGGCAATAGTTTCTCCAGCAACTGACTGGTCTCCACTGTATTCACATTTATATTTTATATATGAAAGCTGTATGAAGTACTTCAAACTGACTGGTGTACTTCAAATTTTTAGGTTTATCCATCAATTGTTCTAAAACCGAATTATGAACTTTTGAAAACTCCATTCATGGCTTTTATTATTATTTTGGGTATTGTTGTACCTATAGACTTCAGTGTAGGTGAGCTCCTAGCTGGCGAAAATCACAAGCTTTGGTGTTCATGACCGTCAGGTTCTTATGGTTATTATATTGGTAGGAAGCATATGGTTAGTTCAGTCTACTTACTAAAATAATTAACTTTTTGTTGAGTTGTTTTAATTTCATATCCATGCTTGCTGTTGGTGATCTCTGTATGTCTGCTATGTTTTGATGGTCTTTTATTTTTTACAATAATTATGCCTAATTTTCTTTACTTGATCTTAATTCCCAGTCCCATCACTATGGAAAAGTAGAAAAAAGAAATATTTCTCAAACTGTTATTCAACATTTTGTTTAGAGATACTAATTTTATGTCTCTCTCTCTCTCTCTCTTTTGGGTCCTTATTGCAAGCTTTTTAGTATTTTGCAACTCTGATGTGTTGTAGGCCGCTCATTTACATAATATGAGTCTTATAATTCCTTTTTAATTTCCTCTGAAAACTATCTTCTTTGTGGTCTAATTTTGACTTTTTTCCCCTCTCCTTCCGAATCTAAAGTGACATCTTCCATAACTATGAGATGGTAGTTGTAACAAGTATAATCACAAGAAACTGTAAAAAATATGCCGGGGGGTGGGAGCTAGTTGACCTCTGTTAATGCTCCTTGATTTTAACTTGTTGGGTTGGACTTGGATAATATTTAATGATTAAATGTTATATTTTGTTTTGCCAACTACAAACTTATTGAAATCTGAAAAAGTAATATTTATTAAAGTTGTTACTTAAGGCAGTTAGTTAAAAGCCTTATCAACGGTCAACATGTTTCTTGACAATTATTGTTTTTTGATAACTCTGTCGAGAAAGTAAGATCTCTTAAGAAATAATATTTTGTTTGACAGTTAATATTTATAACACAACACTACTCTCTCATCTCTCTACATATTATCCATGATAAAAGAGATTTGTTCCCCAGTCAACATTACTAGTAAAAAAAACTAACATGAATATTTTTAACTTTGTAATGCAGGGTCTTTTATGTATGTGCTTGCGCACACTAACACACACATAGAGATATATAACACATCAATTTGTGAATAAAATTAAATGAAATTCTTAATTAATCACGTTGCTTTCTAGTTTCACTATTCTTTTAATTAAAACTTTAGCTTGGTGTTTTTTCCCCTTTTGTGTGGATTAAATTAAATTCATAAGTAGGTTGTAAAATTGAGCTCTCCCTCTAAATATGCTTTAGACATAAGAAAAAAAAACTTATACGATGATTAAACAAAATGAAGACATTTTTAATTTAAGTCTTAATTTTTATTAGTTACTTAACTTATGAATTAGCTTGGCTAATTAAAAAGTCATTATGGCTCATCTAACTTGTTCATCTCTTGTTTTAATTTCAAAGCTTCTTTTGTTTCAATTTTGGGATTTTGTCCGAATTATTATTATAAGTGCTTAATTATAAACCTTCTAAATATCTACTTTTACTTGTCCATCTTTTACTGCTTGTTACTCGATTACGTTTTAAGAGGTTAATAATAGTGATTGGAAAAGTGGTAGCTAGATTTTATTTTTTATTTTTTATTTTTTAATTTTGGTTTCTCTAGATTAATTAAGTGATGAACATTTAATTGGGCAGAACCAGCTTCTGGATGATCATGTAATATGCGGAATGCACTACTAGATTTATGTGATTTTCTTTATACACAGTTTTGAAATTTACATTTCTTTGTTTAAGATTGCCACAGTTTCTTATAAATGTCTCTCTAATTTAGAGGTGAAGCATCAGTTGCTCGTCAACTAGAGGACATTCCAACAATTTAAGATTGATCGGGATTACTTGTAAGTTGAATGCTTTCAAATTAATACATATGTTCATTCTTAATTTATAAGGTTTTCATTAGATAAGCATGCCATGTAATTTTCAGAAAAAAAAATTCTTTCAAATTAATATTAGCGTACTGGAAAACTTATTGCACTTTATATATTGTTTCCAAATATCCAAGACTTATTTTTTTAGGTGTACTAATTGATTTTATGTACTTGTAGGTGGGAAAAAAAATGAAGCCATGTGTGGATATTCAGTGACATTCTTCTGCTTAATTTTGTAGGTTAATGTTTGGTGAAACTTAATTTTGTATTATGTTGTTTAGAACTGGTCGAAACTCAATTTAGTACTTATATTTTTCTTTTCCAGACAATGATGTAGTTGAATTATATTAATGTAAGTGATGTATTTGGAATGTTTATTATATGATTTGTGTTATGAGATTTGGTATATTTAATATATTTTGAGTTTTATTTTGATTGTAAAATAAGCAGGGAAATAAAAATAAAAATAAAAATATACTATTAACCAAAGCAGCATAATATCATTAAATACTAACACTAAATATTCAAAATGACAATAATAACTTTTGATGTTATTGAATCAGTGTGCTTTTGATACTATAGTCACATAAATCGCTAATGTATAAATAATATTATCAAATACTAACACCATTGTGTCATTATTTAGGTGATACGACAATGACACAAATTACTGACACAATAATCACCGACACTAAAAATTAGTGTCAGTGTGTTCTAGCTTGAGCATTACTGACACAATTAATAAGTGTTAGGAAAAGTAATTACTGACACTAAATTAGTATCAGTAAAGCTCATTTTTCTAGTAGTGCTTGCAGATCAACTTCAGTTTGAACCATCACCAAAACAATATCTAAAAAACCTTCAACAATAATTCACTCCTGAATTCAGTTTGAGTTGGGCAAGACACCCATTAAGTTCACACATAACTCAAACTTTACAGTGGGAAGCACTTTGGTAAGTGCATCAGCTGGATTCATGTCTGTATGAATTTTAGACATTGTTACAGTCCCCTTTACAGCTTCCTCTCTGATGAACTGTAGCTTTACATCTATATGCTTGGTCCACTCATGGTAGACTGGATTCTTAATCAATTGCAGGGCACTTTGATTGTCACAGAAAACTTGAATTGTTTTCTGATTCAACCAAAGTTCGTTGAGTATTCCCTTAAGCCACGTAGCCTCCTTAACTACCTCTGTAGTTGCAACAAATTCAGCCTCAGTTGATGATAAAGCTACTACTGGCTCCAAGGATGCTTTCCACCTTATAATGCACATGTTTAACATAAACATGTACCCTGAGATGGACTTCCTTTTGTCTAAATCACCAGTAAAGCCAGAGTCTACATACCCTATAATTTCACTTACACCACTTCTTGACTTCCCATATAGAAGACCATATGTAAAAGAGCCCTAAGATACCTCATAATCCATTTAACAGCACCCTAATGAGTTTTATTTGGACAACTCGAAAACCCAGCAAAGGCTATATATGGCCTGGTGCAAACCATTGCGCACACCAGGCTTCCCAAAACCTGTACATATGGTATCCCATCCATTTGAGCCCTTTCAGTCTTTAAAAGTTGAGCTGTTGACAATTTGAACTGAGAACAAAGAGGTGTCAAAACATATTTGCTATTGTGCATATCGAACCTTTCTAAAACCTTCTTGATATATTTTTCTTAGCTTAGAAACAAAGTACCAGCAACCCTGTCTTTTAATATCTCTATACCAAGGATTCTTTTTGCACTTCCTAAATCCTTCATTTCAAACTCATTATTCAACAGATTCTTCAATTTATCTACTTCATATTGGGTAATTTTTAAAAACCTCCCCTGAGGTTTGGGTTTGTTGCGAGTAGATGGTGAGAATCTGTTTATTTGTAAAAAACCCCCTACCATTAGTTAATTTTAACATTTACCGTTAGTTAACTGTGCAAAGACAATATTGCCCTTAACAACAGTTTGTAGACTGACATAACTAAAAAAAAAAACTAAAATTGTTGGCGCGAAAAGCACAAATATTATTTTTTGACAACTTTATCCTTGTCAATTCCAAAGATTTACAATATCATAGGTAAAGATTATGACTATATCATTTTCAAGTTTTTAATTTTATCTTTCTTGTAGGAACTTTAAGTAAATATCAATAATTTAAAAAGTATTTTTCAAATTTTTTATTTTATCTTTCTTATAGAAACTTTAAGAAAATATCAATAATTTAAAGAGGGCAAAATAGCCAACAATTTTAGTTATTTTTTAGTTATTTTCATCTACAAACTGTTGTTAAGGGTAATATTATTTTTGCACAGTAAACTAACGGTCAATGTTAAAATTAACTGACCGTAGGGGGTTTTTTACAAATAAACAAATTCTCGCCATCTACTTGCAACAAGCCCAAACCTCAGGGGTGGTTTTTAAAAATTACCCACTTCAGATTTGTGTTTGCTTGCAATTAGCATATCATCTGTTGTGCAAATTTTATTGAACTCGCAAGCGCACAAATCTATTGTATAATATATCAATGGTGACGAGTGTCGATCCCACGAGGAGGTGGATTTTAATTATGTGTAGAATTAATTTTCTAAGTTGGTGGTTGGATTTAAGGTAAAAATAATTTGGAATATCCTAAAATTTAAATTGAAATGGTAGAATTAAATTAAAGTGGAAAATCTTATAATTGAAGCGCTTGGGTATCTGGATCTGGATCAACACGCATCATGGGCTAAATATTCTTTATTAGCGCCAATTAAATCATGAGGGGGGTATCCACTCCTGATGAACCATGCTTTAATCAATATGGTGCTAAGGGTTTATCATGTCAAATAATAATAACCTTGTACTAGGGAGCCGGTTAAACCAGGGCGGTATCTAGACAAGATTATTACTATTTATCGACGAAAAGTCAAAACATCCACCTTAATTAGAAGGGAAGAGAAAATAAATTTACCAAATAAAGCCCTTGGCACATGTTGAGACTTCACCTTCAACCCAAACTTGAAAGAAAATTAGGTACTCATAATTGAACTAGGGACAAAATGAGAATTTATTAAAATACGTAGAAAATACAAGATGGAGAAGGAATTACAGAAAATTGAATTCAAAAATGAATTCAGAGATGCCAAATTAGGGGGAGAGCCCCCTTTTTATAGATACACTGAGTAAATCATGGCCAACGGATTAAAAATATTTTGAACGCTCAGGATTGCACCACGTCATCAATCAACAGTACGTGGTTTGACCACGCGGTTTGAACAGTCAGGCGGCTTGAATAGTGACGCATTTTGGTTGTAAATAATCTTGTGTATATGCATGTATCCTACACGATTTTTGGTCCACTGACATTCTGCCATGTCACCGATCAACAGTACATAAGAATTTTAGTCTAATAGAATCGTGACACCTCATCAGTCAATGCCACATCATCGGTTAATGCCACATCATCATTCAGTATATGTAAAGAATGTCGTGAACAGTAACATGGACAGTACCGTACATGTGAATAGTACCATATATGTGAACAATACCATTTTTCCTTTTATGCTCTTCCTAAGGGCTTTTACTATCCTGAGTTCAAAACTCATTTCCGTTTTACTCTCTGATCTCTCGTTCATTGCGAAATGACCATGATGTCCCTAAAATACATAAAATACTTAATTAAAATAAAACACACATAATTAAATCACAAGAAACTTAAATACATAAAAGTAAGGATGTTAGTAAGACTTGAAATGTAAAATGACGATTTTCTCTTTTATAAATATTCACTTTCTAACGCTAAACACACCCTCCAACCAGCTTATTGATAGTCCCTAGCAATTAAAACGAAAACAAAATTCAAACCGAATTTTTTTTAAACACTCCTGTTTATTGAATCAGACTAATGATAGCAATCAAATAAAAGTATAAACATTATCTCTAGTCTAAAGAAATATCACACCCACATCAACCTCCCACATGCATCAGTCCAGCAGAATTTGTCATAGTTATAGTAATCAAGCCACTTTCAAGAATAACATGTCAAACCCCAAAAGCTCACTAGTAGTAATGACACTCTCACAAAGAAATTAATCCCAATAAAAATAGTCACTCCAATGAATGGTAAATTGAGAGAAAAATAATAAGGACGTAATATCACACGCTCTCACCAAGATGAAAGAAATATGCCCACAGCTTAGAAATAACACGATCTTTAAGTCAAACAAAATGCTAGTCAACTCAATTTATTTTTTTTATGCATCACTACATCTTTTTAGCCCATAAAACTAGCTTTTATTTCATACTATAGATCCCTAAAATTAAGGACTTTTATTATGACATAAAGTAGGCTAGGGACATGGTACATTTTACTTATTAATTATTATTGTTATTTTTTTCACTTTTTTTCTTTTTTCTCTTTTTTTTTTGAAACAATTTTTCTTTTCTTTTTTTGTATGGCACAACTTAACTGAATAAGATAATTATTTGTATTTTTCTCAAATATAAATAGGTGATGGAACTTGTAAGATATCGAGTAATTCTCCAAATCATAGTGGGTCAAGATGATAAGTTGACGTAGAAAAATTTTTTTTTTTAAGGCTCAAAAGGTTAACTATGGATATTTCACAAAAGGGATGGATAGAAAGGCTCAAACGGGTCAAAAATGGCCTTTCTATCATTTTTTAGGGCTATAAATAATCTTCCATATCTACTAGTTAGATGGACCTCCAGATGTAGCAACGAACATTTTTTTTCTCTCTTTTTTTGATTTTATTTAACTTTTTTTTAAGGATTGACTCAAAGAAAATCTAGAGATCATGTATAAAATAATAAACTGCTAAGCCATATGAAGAATGGGCAAAAAGGGGTTACTCTCCAAGAAAAATAATAGGCTTAAAAACTCACTCGGTAGTCATTATGACATGTGCATTCCTTCAAGCAACTTATATTTGTCTCCGACATCAACATGTAAAGTAGCAAATATGGCGTAATATCACTTAAGACCAAAGATAATACAAATACTAAAATTTGAAAGTCATCATGTCATCCAATATTAAAAAAATACATACATTTTTTTAGGTTCAAACAACATTCTACCCCCCAACCTATTCGAAACATGAAAAGAAAATACAGAAAGGTAAAAATGATGCAGAAAAACTAATTAGAAAAGTTACACTTAAAATGATAGAAAAAGAAAATATTTTTTTTAATTAAGAAGATGCGTTTCTAGAGTCACTACACTCTATATTCAGCCATCTTCGACTCAAAAATTTGAAAGTGTATATTTATAAAGGAGAAATCAGAAAGAAGAAGTTAAAAATAGAAATGATTGTCAAAGCTTAACAAAGAAAAAGAAAATGTCTAGAATTTTTTTTTGTTTTATTTTTTAGACGAAGATGTGTTTCTACAGTAACTACACTCCATATTCAACACAAAAAGTTAGCCATGGTTAGTCTCTACAACAAAAAATAAGTAAAAACTTAACCAAGATTCCACAATTGTCAACTATTCCCTCCCCCGAACCAAAACAAAATATTGTCCTTAATGTTTTAAAAGAAAGAAATAGAGTTTAGAAGACATCACCTAGGTGGTGCAACACAGAAGAAAATATTTACAAGCGGAGAGTTAAATATAATTTGCACTTCTTACTGCAGCTACTGTTACCATCATTATTTGAACGCTCCAACACAAAGGTCCAGGGGTCCGACTTTGGTCTATAAGCTTGTAACAGATCAAGTGGCTCATTAGCAGTGTGAGCACAAATAAAAAGTTTTTCGCTGTGGAAGGAATGAAATAGTTTTTTTATTGCATGGTTGAGAAATACGATGATTTAGTTAACCTCTAGGAAAATAAAGCTTTAGGAACATATTCTTGTGGGTTGGTTTCTTCTTTTGCCTCTGATGATGAGTCCTCAGCGTGTACAGGTAAAATTTGATTTGTTTTTGTCACCGACATCTCCACTTTGCTGTCGACTTCTTTTCATTTTCACAAGGTCATAACGGCTTTGACCTCTCCATCCTGCTGAGGTAAATTGGTACTTGCTTCATGCACTCCTTTAGAATTAGGCACTGGTTGACTTGGGAATTTGCCTTTCTCAACAGTCATTGCTAAGGTTTGAACTGAAGAGGCAAGCTATCCCACCATCTCTTTTGAGGTTTAAAACTGATTGAGTTTGTGAGTTGAAGCCTACTCTCATCTCAATTCATAGTTTATCAATGGTGCAGTTTTTTGCTAGATCATGGAGTGAGTAAGATTCTTAAAATTTTGGAATGCATCCTCCCATGGTATGGGTTGAGAGTAGTTCGGGTTCTTATTATATGGTCTAAATGGTGGCTGTAAGGCTTAAGGAATGATAACTCTAGGAAAAGAGAGTTATTACATCAATTCTATACTTGAATCAAGGTCACTTAGAGAACAAATAAGGTGTTTTTATTACAGTTTGGGTACCTTTTGCATAAACATTCATTTTAGTTGAATTTTAATAAGTTTTGATTGAATAATAGTAATTTGTACTAAAAACAGGTTTAAATTGTAGGTTTTAAATTCATGAGAGGATGTTGAGGCATTAAAAGAGCAAGAGGAGGAAGGAAGATGACCACAAAAGAAGTAAAGCATAATCGGGAATAAACCTGTGCTATAGCAATCTTGGAGCAATGCGGGAGAGAACTTAGGGCAAGTCAGCAATAAAATCGCGATCTGCATGTTTCCTAAATCAAACATATGCACGCTCATGGGCTTTGGTTGTAACCTAATTTGTAATATAAAAAGGAGGCGTGCACTACATAGAAAGGCGGAAAGGAATTATCATTAGAGTAATTAGAAGGAACGAAGGAGAAGAAGATCAGAATTGAAGAGTGTTGTTTCGGCAACATTGGACAATCGTGTAGAATTACTTGACTTTGATTTTCATTGTGCTCAACTTATATTTATCTTTTTCCTTTAATTGATTTGATGTATTCCGAGACCAACATATTTGTGTTTATTTTTCTCATCCAGATTATGAACTAAATTTACTTGTGGTTGAGTGACAAATAATCCAATGGGTTCTTGACTGTTCTTTTATGTTGTTATGGTAACATTGTAGCATTATACTCTAGTAGTTTTTATGAATACAACTGTTATTTCGATTGACCACCCATTTAATAATTTCAGTTAAGACAGAACGGCAAAAGGACATGTCTTAGCGGATAATATTAGAGTATTACTTGTTCGTAAGTTGAGTTTCCTGGATTAGGTTATCTTGAATCCCATAAGGACAATACTTGAAGTTAAGATTTGTGACACTCTAGACATAGGTGTTCACCTTGTAGGGTAGAGAGATTAAAGGTTATAATGCCATACCATAAATATATGAGCAACTGGTCATTGTTAGTAGATTTAAAGGTATGAGATTTTCAACATGCGATAGCTGCGGATGCAAAGTTATTCTACCCATTACTGCAGCACTTATTGTAACAACTGGTATTAATTTGGTAAACAACAGTCATCCCATTAGGAGAGTTTGATCATTCAACTACTATATTCTCAATTGAATCTTAGACACATTCAACTCAGTTTATTTCATTACAGTATTGTTTTATTTTCATCTCTTACAACTATTAGTTACATAGAATTATTCGACAATTAGTTGTTTCGGTCCGTAATTGATTTGCATTATTGTGATTTGCTTTAGCATTTTGAGTAACATCAATCCCTGTGGAGACGATTTTGAATACTCATCACTTTATTACTTGTTGTGTATACTTGCACATTGGCATTGATAATAATTTCTTATAGAAATTAAGCAACAAGGAACTTGAGGAACTGGTTGCATTGGTGGAGCTGAAGCTGCTAGTCCATTTTGTTGGAATCCTTGAGACCATGAAAAATTGGGATGGTCTCTCCATCCAGGATTATATGTGTTGGAGTAAGGGTTGTAGTTTGATGGCTTTTTAATTACACTTATGGCATTGGCTTGATCTGGGTATGAGTTATGGTCATGTGGCTCTATTGATTTAGCAGTCATTAACAATGCTATTTATCGGGAAAGACCTTCAACTATCTCTTTGACTTCTTTAATTTCTGAACTTGAGTCGCCAATATGAACCTCATTCACTCCTGTAATTCTTTTAATATTCCTGAGTGATCAATTCCATTGTTGGGAATTATCCGCTTGTCGTTGGAAAAAATCATAAATTCCTGATGCTCTTATTGACATTAGCTCTCTCTATTTGTTGCCATTAGTCATTCTTGCACATGCAGCAATAATCCCTTCAAATTGAATTGGCATTGATGCCATTTCTCGTACCTATCATGTCAACACTTCAAGAGTAGCCCATTGAATAGCTCCCATACTTCGAAAAACTGTTCGTCTTCTCTCTAGGTAAACTTTGAAATTTCCCTGCGAATATAATTGGTTTTATGCACTGGGAAGTATTTATTAAAAAATTTTGTTACCATTTGTTACCATTTGTTCCCATGATGTAATGCTATTAGCAGGCAATGTATTGAATTATGAACGAGCTCTATCCTTTAAAAAAAAATGGGAATAATCTAAGTTTAACATCATTATCTGAAAATTTCTCATATTTAAAAATTTGACAAATAGCATGAAAATCATTTAGATGATTATATGAGTTTTCATTTTTTAGGCCATAGAATGTTGGGAGACAATTTAGCACATTAGGTTTTAACTCAAAACTCGTAGCAGCGACATTTGGGTGTCTTATAGATGATGTGCTCAAGTTAGCTAAGGGACTGAAGTAGTCCTTAAATGGCCTCTCCTGAGGTGCCGGTTGTTGGAAATCCATTTCAATTTTACCTTTAATTGCAACGTGTTTGTGTCTGCGAAATGTTTTTTTCCAATTTAAAGTCTATAGGCTCAAGATTAGGTAATTGTGACCTTCGACCATGCATGCAAAGAACACAAAAAAAAATTGAGAACAAAACTAATAGAAAATAAAGAAGAAGGAGAAATTACGATATTAACCTTATCACGCTGTTACAACCTTACTATGAAAACTAACTATGAGAAAGAAAATTATGTAGGAGCTAACTAGGTTAACTGGAAAACGTTAGGGGCAGATTTACAGCTCGACCTAGCTAAAAACGTTATTTGAAACCCCTCATATTTTAGGATTAATCACAAAAGAATCAATTAGTTTTAACTTTTTTTAAGTATGTTTCTAAATTAATCTCTTTTAAGATAACTAAAATACTGATGGCGTGGGGTAGCTGAAGTGAATTGATAGGGTAGATAAATATTAGATATCGTTCTAGAACCAGACCAAGTTAATGCGACTAGTTATGCTCTAATCGAGGTATAATTAGATTTCGTTCTAATCTAAATGACTCAATCGGATTTTGATAACATGTTAAAAGAGTGTTTTGTATTAATCAAAGGTTATGGAAACAATAACAAGATCTTTTTTTTTATAATAGGATAAAACTATTTCCCTAAATTACCTTAAAAGGGAAACTAAAGGTTGTTTTTTTTTTTACTTAATAACTTAATTGACTTAATTTTAATCAGTTAAGTCGTTAAGTATGTTTTTTTTTTCAAGTTAATGAAGATTTTCAGTAATTAAGTTATTAAGCTAAATTTTTTTATCTTTTTACCTAATCTAAAAATTTTGAATGCTATCATTAAAAGATATTTTTCAAAATATCCCTATCTAATTAATTAATTTTCATCCTTAGGTAACTAAAATTTAATAAATAACATTATTACCCATCTGTATATAACTTGTGATAATATATAGTGGTAGAGTATTATCATTTATATCTTTTTTTTGTTCAAATTAGCGTTATTTATCTTCATAATGTTTTATGAATATTTTTCATATAAAAACATTACGAACTATAATAAAATTGATTAACGTATTAATATAAAATATTAAAGAGTTGTACTTAATTGAATATGATTTATGTTATGATAATTTATTGCCTTATCTATATTCTTTAAAATGTTTATTATTTGTTTAACATTATAATTTGTAAGGGCATAAATGTAAAAATATTAGTTTTTTAGATTTTTTAAGTTAAAAAAGCGAACAACTTAATATTTATTTTTAACTATTCAGACAAAAAAAAAAGTCATTTATATTTAGACATTCAGCTTTATTCAATTCAGACTAATTCAGGTCTATTCAGATTTCAGACAAAATAACAAATGCCTCCTAAATCACAATTATATTGGAAATAAAAGGATCATAACTACCTCTAACTAAAATAAAAAATATCAAAAGACCTAAAATGACAAAATTTTAAAAATCCTAAAATAATGCTTACATCAATCACTTCCTCTTAAAAGATTATTTATTTATTTATTTTGTGATGGATTCGATAGAGATGAATGTGGGAAGCCTGAAAAGTTACGTGACTAACACAAAACGGCTAATACTAGTAGATGGAGTAGGGTAGCAGAAGTGGACTGATAGGGTAGATAAATACTAGATATCATTCTAGAGCCGATCAAGCTAATGTGATTAGATTACGCTCTAATCGAAGTGTGATTAGATGTGGTTCTAATTGAAACAACTCAATGAGATTTTGATAATTCATTAAGCTCGATTAGATGAAGCTCTAGTCCAATTGACTCTACAAAGTAGATTTTGATTGATTTTATTCGAAATCAACAAATACTTCATTAAAACATCAATACCCTGTCTCATGAACTCATCAAAAGCGATCAGAGGAAATCATGCATTATCATGAAACATGAGATCAAAAATTGAGATTACAAGTCAAGCTGTTCAGATTAGAGTGCGTATTTAATTTTCGTTAATGACAGATTTACCAACTGTTTGAAGAACGCGCCACAAAATAATCAATCATCTTAAAACGAAAATACATTCAAATAACAGAGGAAGCACAAGTGACACAAAGATTTTTATTATAACACATGCAGATGATTACTCTCATCTTAATTTATTTGTAATCAGGCATTGCCTGATGAACACACTTTTCAACAAAACGCATAGTGAAGAAACAAAACAAAATAACAGAAGCAAACGCAATCTTGCATAGACTAGCAACACAAGCGTTTTATTGGAAATCATTAACAAGTACTCAATAAAAACATCAACACCCTTTATGAAATCTCACGAACTCATCCAAAGCGATCACAGCAAATCATGCATGATGACGATGCATGAATTAAGTGTTGGCCTTAATCACTGAAACAACAAGAAACTGGACTTCAACAACTAGGGTTTCATTGCTTGGAAGGTATCCCTTGGTGGTGTCATACAGATCATCCCTCGACAAAAATTTGGAAGACTCTTTTTCCGCTGCCGAGTTGAAAAAATACTTAACTGCAACAAAATAATGTTCGATGTATAATTAATATGCGTTAGCCAGCTCTTGTTTATGTAATAAGCTAGGCTTCAAATGCATATGAAGCTAGTAAAGAGTTGATGCCGGTAAAGGGCGGGTACTCACCTTTTTGTTCCGCGCCAGCTCTATTCCTGCTGTATTGGTTGGGTATTTTGAACTTAAATTCTGCATAAACTGGTTTCTTAGGTGTAACGTTTTGATAATCAGCTAGCTTTAATGAAACAGTAAGATAGTTGCCTCTATCAGCTCCAGATCCTGCCGGATAAACCACCAGTTGCCTATATTTTACCCAATAGAATTAATTAAAAAAATGAACAACGACACCTTAAGGTTTGGCAAAATCATCACAGAGACCTATTGTTTTAAAGAATGGTCATACAAACTTCACGGTTTGTCCAAACAGTGGGCAGTAGGTGAATCTGTGTGACCATTTATTAAATTAAAAGTAGGTGCATACTTACCAATTTCTTTCTCCAACAGTGAATTCACCTGAGCGCTGAACGGTATCACCCACAGAACCGAATGCTGGGATGGTAAAACGATAAGTTCCATCATCAGGTTCACTAACCAAGGAAAGAATTTCCTCAGAGCCAGTTGGTTTAACAACATAGACCTCAGCACCAAATACACAACTTTCATCAACAAGGTACCCATTTGAAGGTTCATTAAAAGTTGCTAGGTCAAGAAATTTGCCGAAGCCCCATTCACCCTTGCGCCTATCAAAGCCCCTCATTGGAGCTTTAGCATCCTGAACCACCAAGTACTGGTTCGATAGCTGATCGTACACAAACAATTTGTAGTACACATTAACATTCCAAGTACCATCAGAATGGGGATTGCTGTCGTCTATTTTCAGGTAAAGGGAAAGGTGGTCTCTGCCACCATCATTCTTTTTTCCATTGGGATAGAAAACCAATTTCCTGCCATATACAAAAATAATTAATAAATTAAACTTATAAATATTAATTAATAAATGTAATATAATACATTCATTTTCAATTCTATAAGCAATACAAAGACTGGAGGCAGGCATGCATAGATGGGCGTACCAATTGTAGCCCCCGGATTTGAAAACACCAGATTCAAAACTTTCAACCGTTGATTCGGATAGCAGCTTGAATGACTCTATTTTCAGTGAGTAGTCAGCTGGAGGAAGACTTCTTTTCTCCCTTGATATTGCTAAAATTCACATGAAAATAGATATGTAAGAATACTGTACGTAGCAATGACTATAATTAATACGATGATAATTTAAATGATACAAACTAAGATTATTCGAAAAGCAGTAATTAGCACAAAACGTACCGTTGTCGCCCATGGTAGAATTTCCGAAAAGGTTAAAGGATTTGATGAACTCCAAAGGCAGGCAGGAAATTTGTGAAATTAGCTTTCGATGGATATTCCTGGATTAGCTACTACAAGCTATATATAGGCAGATTCTAAGATTTAACAAAGTCTGGAGAAAGCGAAGCAAGTCTTTCTTTATTAACAAATTCCCCTAACACAGGTGTGATCATGTTTAAGTCATCCTAAATCAACTTGCAAATTATGGAATTTCAACAAGTTCAATGAATCTAATAAAAAAATCGCTTCATTATTGACATTCATTTATAACTGGTTGATATATTTGAATAGGGTAAATGCTCATTTACATCTTATTTTAATCAATCAAATCAACTCAACCCAATCCAACCCAGTAATTTGAGAATTGAGTTGGTTTGGGTTGGACATATTTATTTGATCAGGTTAGGTTGGTTGATTTTTTATCAACTCAGCCAGTAGCAGGTTGCGTTGAGTTTTCATACATCCAATCCTGCCGAATCCATACCCAACGCTAACAGTATCGCTGAATATTTTCGGTAAGGTGAACTAGGGTTTATGAGAAGTGATATTCTCGAAGGCTTTTGTCAGGACCATACGTGGGATAACATCGCTTACGTGCCAATCGGTCAGAACGTCGGTCTAGGCCTCCTATTGGCTTGGAAAGCTCTCTAGGATTGGTTCTACGTTAACTCTTGTATCACGAGGCTTTTTTTTTTGCGGACATAAGTTCCCACAAGTCACCTAGTTAAGGGTTCAATGTAATTTTGGCCTTACTTTAATGAATTCGTGCCTTTCAAACTACAACCTATAGTAATTGTCCTGAATAGCTGTTTTGTCCACCAAGTATTATGTACCTTTGGGACGTGTAAATCGGCGGACCAAGCACCGGATCGACTGTCGATTTTAGGCAGCAATGTTTAGCCCCTTGATCATATGTAATGTGTGAACTGGATAACGTAAAGCATATCTTTCTTTATTAACAAATCCGAAAAGTCTCTGATTAAGTTAAGGTCATTCTCAATCAAATTAATTACCATATGGAATATCAACAAGTTCAGGTCTTTCTTTAACTTTTTTGTTAGGTAAGTTCATTATAATAAATTTATTCTTTAAAACGAAGACTTGATTTGAGTTCTATGAGATTAGATAAAACTAATTTAATAGATTGGAATCATAGAACTTCAAACCTTGTTTGAGTTAATAACTTTCAAATCCCTGAGGTTTAATTATGTTTCTCAATGAAGGAAATAATTTAATTTTCCCGTTTAATAAAATGAGACACCGATAGAGTTTTTTTTTTTTTTTTTTGGGTCATTCTAGATCAAGTAGCCAATTATATAATTTCAACAAGTTTTATTAATCTAATGAAAAAGAAAAGATGTTTTAGTAATATAATGACAATCACTTAACATTAAAAAAAGACTAGCATGACTAATGCCAATAAAATCTTAAGCCAATATTAATATTAAATTTCATTCTTTAATAATTTTTGTTAGGTAAAGGCGAAGGTCTTAATAATAAATGAGTAGATGTTAATCTGCGGATCAGGATTCTCTCATGATCTAATCATGTCCTGAGCAAATAACTTAATTACTGATTGGTAGTTAATAAATAAAAAAATAAGAAAAGTTGAATTTTACCCATACACTACCAATAAAAGACACATGGCAGAAGATCTTGAAAAACTCAGAACAGAATAGATCAGGAGACGATCTTTTTCTGTTAATTTGCTGCCTTTATTCATCTTTAGACTCTTAATACTAGATGAACGTTCAAATCCCTACGCCTGCAATACTAGATGAACTTTGAAGAAAATTAATCTGCTGTCATTATTCATTTTTGAACTCTGAATTTATACAGAGACTCTAACGGAAAACAACAAAGACACAGTTAAAAGAGAGCAACAAGTGCTCACTTAGTGGACACTTCTACAAGTAAATAAAAACTAAAGATTTATTTTCACTATAACAACAACTACCCCTAACCAATAGGACTCCGCAGCAGCCGCGTGAAAGTTTCAGATGTTGACATCAAATATGACTACTATAGCACAAACCGTAATTAAAGCCAATAAAGTCATTAGCTATATTAGTAATAAATATCATATTGTAGTATTTTTTGTTAAGTCATTATATATAATAAATCTAGCCTGTATTAGCCAATATTAATAAATTTTGCTCTTTAATAATTTCAATTAGGGCTTGTAATAAAACTTTAATTACGGAAGGTCAGTGTAAATTAAGCCTATGCTAGTCAATAGTATAAGTTTCATTTGTTAAAGACGATGTAACACATATAGTAATTGCCAATAAAATGAATAAACAAAGGCTTCAAATAAAGTTGTGGGTATCAGCTAGTTTTTTTCTCTAAAATCTCTTGCGTGGAAATAAAAGGTTTAAGGTGGTTGATACAAATTTTTTGAAGATAAAACACGTTTGCTATACCATCTCTAGGATGAATAGTCTGACTAATAATGCCAGTTTTTTACCTCTGTAACCGAGATTAGAAACCAACCAACTGGGTTACTTTGAAGAATGATGGGAACAATTAGATGAATCGATCAACATAAGGTTGAGATTGATATTGGAATCAAAGAAGTACTTAATAAAATTATTCCAACAGTTACCTATAAAATCAATAATTATGGGACTATTTGTACTATAAAAATATTTAGTACACTTTTTTTTTTTTTTTATATAAGATAGCCCAAACGTAATTTAGTATAAAGAACAATCCATTATGGTCAAATCAATATATAATTCCTCTATTTTCCATTTTCCCTCTCTTCACATCTATTGCCTCATTTTATAATTTACTCATCAAAAGTAGTCATTTACATTGAGAATTGTCGATTAATCTCTGCTAAAATAAATAGAATAAGAAGAATCGAACTTGTCAAAATTGATCATTTTAGACTTTTATTTATTTATTTTTCTCCCTAAGATAGTGGACAGGATTCAGGGGGTTTTGATTTCTTAGGATTTGAGTCGTAAGATTAGGGTTATGATTTATGAGATTGTGATTTAATGACGGGTTTGATTTTGTAAGTAGAGGATTTCTGAAAAATACCTTCTCTGTTTTTTAATTTTGGTTTCTATTTCTGTTATGATTTTATTATTTTATGGTGTAAATTAAAGGGCAACATTGTCATTTTGCTAATATTCTATCAAAGTTACTAACGGTATTAAGTTGGAAGTAGAACAGTTTTTGAAAAATGGTGAAACTCTGGGTAGACTGTAGATATTTTTGTCTAAATCAAAAAAGAAAGAAACACTTAATTAGAGGACATACGTACTATGAACCTTACCCCTCATCAAATGCAAATACAGTAGATCACAAAGAACATAGACGTCATCTTTCCCTTTACCTGAAAATAGATGAAAGCAATTCTTATTCTAATGCTGCCTGGAGTGTTAATGTCTACTGCAGATTGTTTGTGTATGATAAGATTAGGAAGGATTACTTGGCAGTCCAAGATGCTAAATCTCCAGTGAGGACCTATGATCAGCATACAAGTGAATGGGGCTTCGGCAAATTTCTTACCCTAGCAGAATTGAATTAACATTTAAAAGGGTACCTTCTTAATAATACATGTACATTGGTACTGAGGTTCATATTATTAAACCTACCGACACTGAGGGAACTCTTTCCAAAGAGGAATTGATCGTGGTTACAACCAATTCGTTAATTGCTTAATCACTGCTTTCATCAAATCAATTAAAACTCTTATTATCGATCGTGTACCCTTTTTAGGTCTCCTACTGGATTTGGAATAAAGTCTTAATTCTTTGTTTCATCGCTGGTTCCTCTTCGTATCTGCATTTTCATTGTTATTTTGGAATGAAGGTTTAGCTTCAGAATTCAAGATGTTTTCGCTCTTTCTGTTTTTGGCTTATTGCATTTTGTTATTACGAGGGGTAAGGCTGGTAAAAAGTTTAAGATTGAGTTTAATTGTCTCTTTTTAATCAATAAATAATTTTTTTGCTTATTTCCACGGTTCCACCAATATGGTTGACCAACAAAAAAATTTATTTTGTAACTTCCTAACATATTTTATTTTAGAAAGAGCGGGGGTATTTTCACCTTACTTATTGTGTAAATTCACCCATTTCTTGGAAAATATATACAATATGTTTTCAATATTTTTAATAAATACAAATTAGTAAAAAATTAGTGCATTTAATTAATTAATCCTTCTTATAATTTTTCCTTACTTTGGTTTCTCTGAGCAATTTTTACCATTAAGATCTCTTTAACATAAATTTCATTTGACTGTGTTATCATTACGACATAAAAGGGTAAATAGTAGCCATCCATTCTAAATTTACATTTTGTTTAAAAATACTATAAAAGTTAGAATTTGTTCAATCATCCTTCCTAAGTTTGTAATTTCTATCTACCATCCAAAAAAATAAATTACCTTTACAAAATGACCACCATTGTCATTTTTGTTTGTTTTTGTTTGATCATTTTGTATGGGCAATTTTGTCTCTTTGCTTCTATTTTATCATTTTGTTTCTATTTTACTATGTTGATACAATTTGTAAACTTATGGTGAAATTAAAATCAAATAAATTAAAACTTTTTTAGTATTTTTGAACGCAAAGTAAAACTTAAGGTGGGTGGTTGATAATTTTCTTCACATAAAATGACCAAATTAATCGACCTGAGAATATTTATTAATTCTTGTATACAATAATTTAGGTATTTAATCTTGTGATCAATAATCTAATGTTTTTGTATGAAATTTAATAGTTTTCAATACCATATATCTAAATGACATGAATTTGATACCCCAATAATTTACATGAGTATTGTACCTTAAAGACATTATGTTGGTTGATTTAAAAATTAATAATCATAGTAATAAATTAGTATTGATACATCATTTAGAAATAATAAATTTTGTATAAAATTAAAAAAATTGAAGATAAAGTAAAGTTTTGGTACATTTACCTTATTAAGGTAAATTGATAAATTTAAACTTAGGGTAAAAAGCAACTTTAGCAGTCAAATATAATAAAATATGTAAGTCACAAAATATAAATTAACATAAATTTAATTAATTAGTTCTAAAAATTCTTCTTTATTTGAAATTAAAAAAAAATAATGTGATCTTTATGTAATTACTTTCTAGAAGTGGGGTAGCTTTACAAAAATTGGGGGTGAAAATATTATCGACCTTTTAGAAGGGAGTAAGGGAATACTTTTTAAAAGAAAATTACAAAATAAGTCTCCACACTCTTTTAAAGTTTTTAGAATAAGCTTATTATTTTAATAAAAAAATTATACCATATTTTTCCATAAACAATAATATAAAAATCATAAATCTAACATATTACCACAATAAAAAAATTTCAATTTAGAATTAAAGTCTAGGAATAAAAACTAGAAAGGATTTACGACATCATAAATAGACTTTTACAATGTTTTAAACTATTTATAGCACCGTATAATTTTGATCTAAAGCTAACTCTTATCACCACTTCATATTACTTAATTTCTATTATACACACACACAGAGATACACGCACACACGCACATTATAGTAAGAATTTTTTTTATAACTATTATTAATTTCCTTATATTTTAATGAGTTGATTTTTTTAATTTAATTAAATTTGTGTGGTTTAAAAGAAAAAAAAAGTTTCTGGAAAATTTATCAAATTTTCTCTAGAAAAATAAAAATCAAATTATGTCCATTTTAGTCATTGTACAATAAAACAAACACTTTGGGAATAAAATTTACCAAACGAAAATATTTTGCTTTTAAAACTTACGGCAATCACAACAACATAGTTTATTAAACACTTAGTTGCATGTTTATTTAGTGGCTTATTTCATACGCATAATAGAAGTAACTTATTTCATCAGCTGCAACAATCTTCCATTGTCCCGAAATCTTTCTATCAACAGAAAATTTGTGAAACATTTAAAGTAATTTTTATATTACTGTTAAGAGGCCTTGTAAAAAGAATTGGCTAAGGCCTCAAATGCCCTTTAGCTGGCCGGGAAATGTTCTTTCCTCCTTAATTTTTTTATTGATCCCATTGCAGGATACGTTGACTTTGTAATCTGCTCATATAATGGCATCGTCACCAGATGTGCCCCAGGCTAAAGCACGTTATCTTGAAAATGTTATATGGACCACCTATGTTATAGTCTTCTTTTATTTGTAAGTTAAATTCATTTGTAAACTTTGTTTATTTATTTTATTGACAATTGGATTTTTTAATGGATTGTATAAGGTACGTGTTCATGCCATGAGAAATTATTCAAGAAAAAAAAATTGCAGAAGTCTATAGAGAGAGGCGCGACCTCTATATATATATATATACGCACACATTTTTGCCTTGACTACTTCAACTAAAGTCTTTATTTAATCATATATTCCTCTATGATCTATAATTATTTGTATTTTCCTTTCCAGTTTCAAACATAATGGGGTCCTCAAGATGTTGCCAATTTGTGTTCTTGGCTTTATGCCTAGTGCTACTTCGGGTAAGGCGGGTTACGACCCCTTCATTGAGTGAATTTTCCTTTTTTTCAATTAATAAAAAGACTAAATGTTAATTTTGAGAACAAATTACCAGAAAAAGCTTCAAGAATCAGAGAAGAAAAACGCCAAACACGGAGGCACACAACAACTAATGAGCTTAACCAAAACGATACTGTTTGAAGGAAAAACTCACAAGTTTTTATTTCTCAAACTGATTACACCTCGATCACACGTTACAGAGGAGATTACAAGCTTTTAATTAAAGCAAGAATTACAGAATTTGGATGAGAAAAGAAAGAGAAAACACGCGCATATCAGAGGTTGTTCATCAGCCCCTTTATACTGAGGTTTCTGGAAATTTTCCAAAAACGCTTCTAACCACCATAACAAACTTTGCCACATTAGCAAATTATTTGCATATCACCCCTACACTGAATGAGATTTGCACTACGGCGCATAACTCTCTTTCGATTGCATTTTAGTCCCCAAATTCACAACTCAATTCTTCACACTCTCCACCTTCACTACTAAAAAATGACTTTTACTGACACATTGTAAAAAATATCATTAATTATGTACATATGCACCATTTTCCGTTTTTAATAAATAAGTATTATAAATTATTGATATTAATGTATCAGTAAATTAAACATCAGTGATTGCTGACATTGAAGTATTAGAAATTAAAAGAAAAATCATTAAAATTTGCTTTAACTCCAACTCGAACTTAAGACTTTTAAAATTCAAAGCTATAACATATGGACAATACACCATTAGACCTTGTAGAATTAAGATATAACAGCGCTAATAAATTAAAAAACAAAATTAAAATAACATAAGCAAAATATAACCCAAACTTGGAAACTTTATTTCGTTTATGCACGCAAATATTTGGACCAAACCCTATCACTATCTTACTTTCTCTTTCTCTTTTTCCTTTTTCTCTTCTTGATCTCTTTTGTTTCCAGTTGTCCATTTACAAACTCAATTCAATTAATTCAAGCATATAATGAAAAGCTAAACCCTAATTGAGGCTTCTCTTTCCTTTTTCCATTTTTCCCCAAATCAAAAAACAAAGCGAAACCCTAATTGAGGCTTCTTTCGTCGAAGTTTTTTTTTCCTGTTCAAATTTCACTTTTTTTGTTCGCTACTCGAAACCCATTTGCGATAATTGTTGAGAAGCTAGTTAATTTGTTTGCTATAGAAGGTTCGCCTATGCCTAGAATTGTAGAGAAGGATTTCAGTGACTTTAAGGGCAGAGAGGTTTATTTTAACAATTGGTAATGGCTTAATATTTTTTTTGTCAATTTAATTAATGGTTTTTTTAAATTTTAGCTTATGATTATTTTTTGTAATTTTAATTTTTGGGTTGTTGCCGATGTTGGGAAATTCATGTTTATTTGGAAGGTTGCACTTTTCTTTACGTATTGATTTTGTTTTTTGTTCAAGTCTTGTGGCTTTGAGGCTTTAAACGAAATGGGGTTTCTTTTATAAATGAGGATCCTATGTGGGCTTATGGAAATTGGATGTGTTTTAGAGTTTGCAGCAATTTTTCATTTCATAGTACGATGGAAGTTTAAAGGGGAGTTTATTAGTGGATTGTGTTAGGAGTTGGCCCTTTTTTTTAATGAACTTTATGTGATCTGTTTTAAAATTGAGAACAAAAGCTTTGATCGGTACTTGTGTAATAGTCCATAATTTGAGTAGTAGGCAGTAGGACACCATTCCATGATAATGAGCATGGGATGCTCTGTATATGTAAAGCAAGGCAATAGTTTCTCCAGCAACTGACTGGTCTCCACTGTGAACATGTTATTTCACATTTATATTTTATATATGAAAGTTGTATGAAGTACTTCAAACTGACTGGTGTACTTCGAATTTTTAGGTTTATCCATCAATTGTTCTAAAACCGAATTATGAACTTTTGAAAACTCCATTCATGGCTTTTATTATTATTTTGGGTATTGTTGTACCTATAGACTTCAGTGTAGGTGAGCTCCTAGCTGGCGAAAATCACAGGCTTTGGTGTTCATGACCGTCAGGTTCTTATAGTTATTATATTGGCAGGAAGCATATGGTTAGTTTAGTCTACTTACTAAAATAATTAACTTTTTGTTGAGTTGTTTTAATTTCATATCCATGCTTGTTGTTGGTGATCTCTGTATGTCTGCTATGTTTTGATGGTCTTTTATTTTTTTACAATAATTATGCCTAATTTTCTTTACTTGATCTTAATTCCCAGTCCCATCACTATGGAAAAGTAGAAAAAAGAAATATTTCTCAAACTGTTATTCAACATTTTGTTTAGAGATGCTAATTTTATGTCTCTCTCTCTCTCTCTCTCTTTTGGGTCCTTATTGCAAGCTTTTTAGTATTTTGCAACTCTGATGTGTTGTAGGCCGCTCATTTAAATAAAATGAGTCTTATAATTCCTTTTTAATTTCCTCTTAAAACTATCTTCTTTGTGGTCTAATTTTGACTTTTTTTCCCTCTCCTTCCGAATCTAAAGTGACCTCTTCAATAACTTTGAGATGGTAGTTGTAACAAGTATAATCACCAGAAACTATAAAAAATATGCCGGGGGGGTGGGAGCTAGTTGACCTCTGTTAATGCTCCTTGATTTTATTTTGTTGGGTTGGACTTGGATAATATTTAATGATTAAATGTTATATTTTGTTTTGCCAACTACAACTTATTGAAATATGAAAAAGTAATATTTATTAAAGTTGTTACTTAAGGCAGTTAGTTAAAAGCCTTATCAACGGTCAACATGTTTCTTGACAATTATTGTTTTTTGAGAACTCTGTCGGGAAAGTCAGATCTCTTAAGAAATAATATTTTGTTTTACAGTTAATATTTATAACACAACACTACTCTCTCATCTCTCTACATATTATCCATGATAAAAGAGATTTGTTCCCCAGTCAACATTACTAGTAAACAAAACTAATAGGAATATTTTTAACTTTGTAATGCAGGGTCTTTTATGTATGCGCTTGCGCACACTCACACACACATAGAGATATATAACACATCAATTTGTGAATAAAATTAAATGAAATTCTTAATTAATCACGTTGCTTTCTAGTTTCACTATTCTTTTAATTAAAACTTTAGCTTGGTGTTTTTTCCCCCTTTTGTGTGGATAAAATTTAATTCATAAGTAGGTTGTAAAATTGAGCTCTCCCTCTAAATATGCTTTAGACATAAGAAAAAAAAACTTATACGATGATTAAACAAAATGAAGACATTTTTAATTTAAGTCTTAATTTTTATTAGTTACTTAACTTATGAATTAGCTTGGCTAATTAAAAAGTCATTATAGCTCATATAACTTGTTCATCTCTTGTTTTAATTTCAAAGCTTCTTTTGTTTCAATTTTGGGATTTTTTCTGAATTATTATTCTATGTGCTTAATTATAAAGCTTCTAAATATCTACTTTTACTCATCCATCTTTTATTGCTTGTTACTCGATTACGTTTTAAGAGGTTAATAATAGTGATTGGAAAAGTGGTAGCAAGATTTTATTTTTTATTTTTTAATTTTGGTTTCTCTAGATTAATTAAGTGATGAACATTTAATTGGGCAGAACCAACTTCCGGACGATCATGTAATATGCGGAATGCACTACTAGATGTATGTGATTTTCTTTATACACAGTTTTGAAATTTACGTTTCTTTGTTTAAGTTTGCCACAGTTTCTTATAAATGCCTCTCTAATTTAAAGGTGAAGCATCAGTTGCTCATCAAATAGAGGACATTCCAACAATTTAAGATTGATCAGGATTACTTTTAAGTTGAATGCTTTCAAATTAATACATATGTTCATTTTTAATTTATAAGGTTTTCATTAGATAAGCATGCCATGTAATTTTCGGAAACAAAAAATTCTTTCAAATTGATATTAGTGTACTGGAAAACTTATTGCACTTTATATATTGTTTCCAAATATCCAAGACTTATTTTTTTAGGTGTACTTGTTAGTAATATGCCCTAAAGGCCAATCAAATGGTGTTTGTTTGTTTAGGGTATTATTGTATTTGAATAGCATTTTGATATTTATAAAATGGCAAAGTTATCAATATTCATAAATTAATTTAATGAATATAGTCCAAAAAGTAAAATAGTTAAGGAACACATTCTCGAGTTTGTCGAGAATATGAAACGTGTATCCTTTGTACTATACTTCTAAAATAGTTCCTAGTGGTGGATTTATAATTGGACATTATAAATTCCTATAAACACTAGTATGTGTTATGACTCCTTATGGTATGTGATACTAAAATGGATGGTGAGTTCATATCATTGACATGAGATGTCAAGTCAAACGCATAGGTACTTGTTGAGAGAACAAGTTTACTGAACTTGACCAAATATAGTAAGCCATATGGTTTTGAGTGTTAATGGCTTGTTATACATTGTATTAGACACTATGTTTAGTAATGGTCTTTAGACCTGAGGCATAACAAATATCTTATACATAAACATCTCTGATATGTGAAAGCATAAAGATTGATTCCTAATCACGGAAGAGATCTAGCAATAGCTGTCATGGTTGGCTATGTATGAAGACAAGTGTATGGCCAATATGGAATTCATCACTTTGTAATATACAAAAGGATGTCCCTATGAGATAATATGAATTGGCATGAGAAATCCTTGGCCAAGGTGAAATATATTTGAAGGAGTTCAAATAATATTTTCATGTCAAGTTCATTTAGATTTATTTTGAGATAAAGCATAAGTGCTTAACATAATAAACCATAAGCCATACTTTTCTCTAGACATGGATGATGAAGAGACCAAGACATAGAGATACAATGGAATAGGTTCTATACATCCGACAATTCTTGTTATTTGGATGGTTGTGATATACTGCTAGGTGTCACTCACGACTTGTAGAAACCTTAAGATCAATATTGGTAAAGCGTATTATCAATGCATCTTAAGGTCATTAGAAGAGTTCTAATTGATGACTAAAGAGTTTAGCATCGTTTAATGAATAAAGAGTTATCATTAAAATAGTTCTACTACCTTATAACTAAGAACCTAAAAGGTCACACACTCATTAGAAATGAAAAAAGGAGTTACTAGAAAATGAGAAGTTAAATTTCCTATTTTTAGGAAAATCAATATTTATATTATAATTCATTGAGAATGAATATATATATAAATATATCTTAAAAATGATTTAAGATAGAAATTTAGATGTTCCATAAATAGTTTAAGGAACAAAATAAATTTCGTAAATCCTCCATTAAACATTATGTTATATCGAGCACGTAAAATGACCATTTTGGACATGTTCGGGTTCATATATGATTATGGACTTCTAGACCATTTTTGGGTTTAGAATTTTGGGCTTTTATTGGATCTAATATGGATTAAGAGAAAGCATTAGAACATGTCACAAAATGAGCCAACATTTAACCATTTGATTTGATCAAAATGGGGTTAATTAATTAATTACGAAATTAATTAATTTAGCTATTTATTAATTTTATTAAATAATTTATTTAAGTGGTAAGATCACTTTCAATAAATTATAGCTAAGTGGGTGGGTCTAGCACATGATAATGTTTGGTGCCATTATTAGACATAATGGTGCTTTATTTGGTAGAAGGGGAATTATCATGAACTAGCATTCATGTTTCATCATTATCTCTCTCATTTCTAAACGAAATTTCGTGATTCCAAATCCTCTGAACTCCTAGAACATTTCTAAGTGTGGACTAATTAGAGGCATCACAATTGGGGTGCTTGAGGATCTCAGATCGTGGCAAAACAGAAGCTGTTCGTGCAGAGCTGTATTTTCTGGACAGTGTTCGTAGCTTGCTGTTTTCAGTCGTTTTCTCCTACCTCACGAAGTCTTTTTCGAAACTGCAAGTGAGGTAATTAAACTTCAATCTTTCCTCTTGATTTTTTTTTTTTGAATGAAGCCGATCCGAGGTTTCTAGAGCTTCCGCCGTCCGTTTTAATTTTACTGCGTAAAAGTTGCGATTTCAGGAACCTCATGGACAAATGTTGTCCTTCAGTACTAATTGATTTTATGTACTTGTAGGTGAGAAAAAAATGAAGCCATGTGTGGATATTCAATGACATTCTTCTGCTTAATTTTGTATTCTGTTGTTTAGAACTGGTCGAAACTCAATTTAGTACTTATATTTTTCTTTTCCAGACAATGATGTAGTTGAATTATATTAATGTAAGTGATGTATTTGGGATGTTTATTATATGAATTGTGTTGTGAGATTTGGTATATTTAATATATTTTGAGTTTTATTTTGATTGTAAAATACGCAGGAAAATAAAAATAAAAATAAAAGTATACTATTAACCAAAAGCAGCATAATATCATTAAATACTAAGACTAAATATTTAAAATGACAATAATAACTTTTGATGTTATTGAATCAATGTGCTTTTGATACTATAGTCACATAAATTGCTGACTTATAAATAATATCATCAAAGACTAACATCATCGTGTCATTATTTAGGTGATACTGCAACGACACTAATTACTGACACAATAATCACCGACACTAAAAATTAGTATCAGTGTGTTCTGACTTGAGCATTACTGACACAATTAATAAGTGTTAGGAAATGTAATTACTGACACTAAATTAGTATCAGTAAAGCTCATTTTTCTAGTAGTGCTTGCAGATCAAATTCAGTTTGAACCATCACCAAAGCAATATCTAAAAAACCTTCAACAATAATTCACTCCTGAATTCAGTTTGAGTTGGGCAAGACACCCATTAAGTTCACACATTACTCAAACTTTACAGTGGGAAGCACATTGGTAAGTGCATTAGCTGGATTTAAGGTAAAAATAATTTGGAATATCCTAAAATTTAAATTGAAATAGTAGAATTAAATTAAAGTGGAAAATATTATAATTGAAGCGCTTGGGTATCTGGATCTGCATCAACACGCACCATGAGCTAAATATTATTTAAAAGTGCCAATTAAATCATGAAGGGGGTATCCACTCCTCATGAACCACGCTCTAATCAATATGGTGCTAAGGGCTTATCATGTCAAATAATAATAACCTTATACTAGGGAGCCGATTAAACCAGGACGGTAGCTAGACAAGATTATTACTATTTATCGATGAAAAGTCAAAACATCTACCTTAATTAGAAGGGAAGAGAAAATAAATTTACCAAATAAAGCCCATGGCACATGTTGAGACTTCATCTTGAACCCAATCTTGAAAAAAAATTAGCTACTCATAATTGACCTAGGGGCAAAATGATAATTTATTAAAATACGTAGCAAATACAAGATGGAGAAGGAATTACAGAAAATTGAACTCAAAAATGAATTTAGAGATGTCAAATTATGGGGGAGAGCCTCTTTTTTATAGATACACTGAGTAAATCATGGCTATCGGATTAAAAATATTTTGAACACTCAAGATTGCACCATGTCATCGGTCAACAGTACGCGGTTTGAACAGTCAGGCGGCTTGAATAGTGACTCGGTTTGGTTGTAAATAATCTTGTGTATATGCATGTATCCTACACGATTTTTGGTCTACTGACATTCTACCATGTCATCGATCAACGGTACATAAGAATTGTAGTCTAATAGAATCGTGACACCTCATCAGTCAATACCCCATCATCAATCAATGCCACATCATCATTCCGTATATGTAAAGAATGTCGTGAACAGTAACATGGACAATACTGTACATGTGAATAGTACCGTACATGTGAACAATGCCATTTTTCCTTTTATGCTCCTTCTAAGGTTTTTGACTGTCCTGAGTTCAAAACTCATTTCCGTTTTGCTGTCTGATCTCTCGTTCATTGCGAAATGACCATGATGCCCCTAAAATACATAAAATACTTAATTAAAATAAAACGCACATAATTAAATCATAAGAAGCTTAAATACATAAAAGTAAGGATGTTAGTAAGACTTGAAATGTAAAATGACGATTTTCTCTTTTATAAATATACACTTTCTAACACTAAATACACCCCCCAACTAGCTTATTGCTAGGGCTAGCAATTAAAATGAAAACAAAATTCAAATCGAATTTTTTTTTAAACACTCGTGTTTATTGAATCAGACTAATGATAGCAATCAAATAAAAGTATAAACATTATCTATAGTCTAAAGAAATATCACACCCACATCAACCATCCACATGCATCAGTCCAGCATAATTTGTCATAGTTATAGTAATCAAGCCACTTTCAAGAAAGACATGTCAAACCGCAAAAGCTCACCAGTAGTAATGACACTCTCACAAAGAAATTAATCTCAATAAAAATAGTCACTCCAATGAATGATAAATTGAGAGAAAAATAATAAGGACGTAATATCACACGCTCTCACCAAGATGAAAGAAATATGCCCACAGCTTAGAAATAACATGATCTTTAAGTCAAACAAAATGCTAGTCAACTCAATTTATTTTTTTTATTTTTTTATGCATCACTACATCTTTTTAGCCCATAAAACTAGTTTATATTTCATACTATAGATCCCTAAAATCAAGAAGAACTTTTATTATAACGTAACATAGGCTAGGGACATGGTACATTTCGCTTATTAATTATTATTGTTATTTTTTCTCTTTTTTTCTTTTTTTCTCTTTTTTTTAAACAATTTTTTCTTTTCTTTTTATGTATGGCACAACTTAACTGAATAAGATAATTATGTACATTTTTCTCAAACATAAATAGGTGATGGAACTTGTAAGATATCGAGTAATTCTCCAAATCAGAGTGGGTCAAGATGATAAGTTAACATAGAAAAGTTTTTCTTTTTTTAAGGCTCAAAATGGTTAACTATGGATATTTCACAAAAGGGATGGCTAGAAAGGCTCAAACGGGTCAAAAATGGCCTTTCTATCGTTTTTAAGGGCTATAAATAATCTTCCATATCTACTACTTAGATGGACCTCTAGATGTAGCAACACACATTTTTTTTCTGTCTTTTTATTTTATTTTATTTAACTTTTTTTTAAGGATTGGCTGAAAGGAAATCTAGAGATCATGTATAAAATAATAAACTGCTAAGTTGTATGAAGAATGGGCAAAAAGGGGTTACTCTCTAAGAAAAATAATAGGCTAAAAAACTCACTTGGTAGTCATTATGACATGTGCATTCCTTCAAGCAACTCATATTTGTCCCCGACATCAACATGTAGAGTAGCAAATATGGCGTAATATCACTTAAGACCAAAGATAATACAAATACTAAAATTTGAAAGTCATCATGTCATCCAATGTTAAAAAAATATGTACATTTTTTTTTTAGGTTCAAACGACATTCTACCCCCCAACCTATTCTAAATATGAAAAGAAAATATAGAAATGTGAAAATGATGCAGAAAAACTAATTAGAAAAGTTGCACTAAAAATGATAGAAAAAGATTTTTTTTTAATTAAGAAGATACGTTTCTAGAGTCACTACACTCTATATTCAGCCATTTTCGACTCAAAAATTTGAAAGTGTATATTTATAAAGGAGAAATCAGAAAGAAGAAGTTAGAAAAAGAAATGATTCTCGAAGCTTAACAAAGAAAAAGAAAATGTCTGGAATTTTTTTTTTATTTTTTTTTTCAGATGAAGATGCGTTTCTAAAGTAACTACACTCTATATTCAACCATCTTCAACACAAAAGTTAGCCACGGTTAGTCTCTACAATAAAAAATCAATAAAAACTTAACCAAGATTCCACAATTGTCAATTATTCTTGTTGGTGTATAAATACTAATGCTATTAGTGTCAATGTGCAAGTATACACAACAAGTAATAAAGTGATGAGTATTCAAGATCGTCTCCACAATGATTGATGTTATCAGATTTGCTACAGCAATCTTAACAGTGCAGAATTTTGTGCTAAAATAAAATAAAACAATTGGTGAAACTATTATACTAATTAAAATAAAATGTAATAAATAAAATGCAACAAAGTAAATTATCACGTCAATCTCAAGAATAAAATCAATAGGAATATAAAGTAGTTGAGTGAATAAACTCTCCCAATGGTCTTGACTATTTTCTAATGGTTGGCTCGGTTGCTACAGTATTTGCTACAGCACTGGGCAGAATCCTTATGTATCATTAGTCGTTGCATGTTGGATATCTTATATCTATATGCAACCTAACAATGATAAGTTGCTATACCAACATAAGATATAGCATTACACGCTTAGGTTCTATTTACCCTACAAGGTGAATCCTTATGTCTAGTTCATCACTAATCTTAAATTAAGCATGGCCCTTTTGGGACTCAAGTAAAACTCAATCCGGAAAACTCAATTTAAGATCAAGTATTGTTCTGTTATGTTCCACTAAGATAGGCCCTTTTGCGGCTCTCTCCTAACTTGTATCATTAAATGGGTGATCAACCGAAATAATGAATAAAAATAAATACTATCAAAACAAACTGCTATAGCAAACATGCAACAACACATATATTCAGTCAATAAACCATCAAGATTGTTTATCACTCAACTACAAATAAATTTAGTTCATAGTTTGCAAAAGAAAAATAAAGAATAAAGTTCCGGCCTTGAAACACATCCCCATGAATAAATAGTAAACAAGAAAACAAGAGAAGAATAAGAAGGATTGAGTTCTTGATTTATTTCTGCAAATTCTCCTCTTGTGCAGCCCTCAATCTCTCTCTTGAATCTTGTTTTTCTTTTATTTCTTTGTGTTTTTCTCCTTGGGTGATGACTCTCCTTTAATCCTTATGATGTGTGCATATTTTATAGTTGAAAATTAGGGTAAACGGAAGCCTAGGGCGCACATAAGTCAGATTAGGAAACTGCAGATCTCAATTCTGCAAGTATTCCGCACGAAATTTTCTCTGTTGTTGTTCCAGGATTGCTACAACAATGGTTGCTACAGCAACTGCACTGTTCCAGATTTGTTTCAATTTTTTTGTAGCCATGTTCTTTCCTTATTTTTGCAAGCTTATTGCATAGCATTCCTTCCATGAATTATAAGCTTCTGGAAACCTACAATTATGCACACAATTTGAGCACAAATTACTTTAAATCGAGCAAAACTTATTAAGATTGACTTAAATGATTATTTATGCAAAATGTAACAAAAATGCAATAGAAATACATAATTTACTCTCTAAGTAGTCTTGATTTAAGTCTAGAATTGCCATAATAACTCTCATTTCATAGAGTTATCAATTCCCTCCTCCCAACCAGAACAAAACATTGTCCTCAATGTTTTAAAAGAAAGAAATAGAGTTTAGAAGACATCACCTAGGTGGTGCAACATAGAAGAAAATATTTATAAGTGGAGAGTTAAATCTAATTTGCACTTCTTATTACGGCTACTGTTACCATAATTATTTGAACGCTCCAACACAAAGGTCCAAGGGCCCGGCTTTAGTCTATAAGCTTGTAACAGATCAAGTGGCTCATTAGCAGTGTGAGCACAAATAAAATGTTTTTCACTATGGAAGGAATGAAATAATTTTTATTGCATGGTTAAAAAATGCGATGAAGCCATTATAAAAGTTATTGACATTTAAAAAACCAATGGGTTTCTAGTGAATATGCAGATGGGCCCAAGATGCTAATGTGATAAGTGCCTTTAGAGTTACAAGATCTCATGGTAAGAAAATAAAAGTATCATAATGATTAAGAATTTCAGTTATTCTTTCTTGCTTACCTGAGACGACTAACTATTCTCCAGTCGGTGAGTCAGACAAACTGCCCAAACGTTTTAGGGCTCTTGGGATGATGCCTAACACTTGGCTTCCTCTAACAAAAGCAGCTTCTGAGACCAATTTGGATAACCCTTGATTACCTCCTCCATATGGCAAGTGTAATTTCTCTTTGCTATGCTTCAACCAAGATCTATGGTTGCCTCAATGAACTCTTTATGTTTGTCATAGTTAAATCCAGAAAGCACACAAATGTTCTTGAATTGTTTATTGGGAGTAGCTGCCATTGAGATACTTTTCAAAAATAATTTGTGAGTGCTTAACAAAAAGTCATATTTAAGAATCTTGGTGACAGTGGGTCACAGCTGTGTATGAGAGTCAAAAAGCAAACAGTAAAAAGGAAAAAAACAAACAATGATAAAATAAAATTATTAAAGACAATAATGCAAATGATAAAATAACAGTGAAATAAAACAACAGTGAAGTAAAAATATATTTACAGGTAGTTGCGACTGTGGCTCACATCTTCTTCTAGTTTTACGTCTAGAAACGGCTTGAACGCCCTCTATGGGTTAAGGATAGGCTTCCCATCCAGTTTTCTTATAAACTGGCGAACAGGGTCGTTTATAGCCAGATTTTCGAGACTATATTTTGCATGCTCTTTCTGGAATAATGGCCATAATTGGAGAATCGCTCCTTGTACATATCCACTGGGATGCGTTTCAAGAGACAGAAGGATATCATTCAATGACTCCTTATTCAAGTCATCTCTAATGAATTGAATCTTATCTTCTTTGTTATCAGACACCATTCCTAAAGAACATGGTTTTTTATCGCATCTCATTCTGGCACACTTATGACAAGCAACATAAATTCTTCGAGCTCTTCGTTTTCTTGCATAATTTCATTTACCACAACCAGGCATGTATGTAATAAATTTTGGAGGCAACTCACCTGCCAATCATACTTTGACCTCGAGGAAGTGAAGGGAATCGATTGTGAAGCTTTGCTAGAATCTTGTTTCTGTCCATACCTTCGTCTCAGAATATCAGTTATTACGGAAAATTGAAGTAACCGACTTGATTGTCACAGAGTACCGTTATCCGCCACTTCACTGGGGTAACAAACTTAAGTACACAAACAGAAAAACAAACTAAAACACACAAAGAAAATTACAATCGTCCTCTTATTGAATTTACCTCAAGCTCCAACTAGATATTGTAGACACCTCCCTCAATGTCTCTGCGTTGGCTTTCTAAATCCTCAACATGGGATATTAACTCTGGTGGTTGTAGAGCCTAAATATGATGTGTTTTACAAAATCGAATCTGCCTTTTGATATGAGATTTTACACGTTGAAGTTTTCTAATAATGTTCAAGAGTAGCTGTTTAGCTGAGGTACTCATGATTAACAATGATAAGAGAAAACTTAATGGTTAAACAAACACACTTACGCAAAAATAATTTCAATTAGCAAAAGAATAGTAAAAAGAGAAAAAAATCAAATCACCGAAAATCTGGTGGATCACTCAAATTTATTTTGGAGTCCTCTCCATGTGGTTGGTACTTTAGATATGGCTTTAATCTTTGACCATTAACTGTAAAAGTGACACCTTTTTTTGTGTCCTTAATTTCAATTGCCCCATGTGGAAAAACAATGTGAATAATAAAGGGGTCAGACCATCGAGAGAATAGCTTACCTAGAAATAGGTGCAAGCGAGAATTGAATAAAAGCACTTTCTGACCTGGGGTGAAAGATTTTCTCATACTTTTCTTGTCATGAAAGACTTTCATTCGCAGCTTGTAAATCTTGGCATTTTCGTATGCATCATTGTGAATTTTTTCAAGTTCTGCTAGCTGTAATCTTCTTTATGAGCTAGCTTGCTGTATGTCAAAGTTGAATTTCTTGATGGTCAGTACGCACGATGCTCGAGTTCCACAGGTAGGTGGCAAGCTTTTCCATACACTAACATGTAGGGTGACATCCCAATCGAGGTCTTGAAAGCCGTTCTATATGCATATAATGCTTTATCAAGTCTTAATGACAAATCTTTTATATCTGGCCTCACTATCTTTTCTAATATGTGCTTTATTTCTCGATTGGAGATCTCAACTTGGCCACTGGTTGGCGGATGATATCGGGTCGCCACTTTGTGAGTGATGGAATACTTTGTCAAAAGAGATTTGAATGCTTTGTTATAAAAGTGGGCACCACCATCACTGATTATTGCTTGAGGGAATCCAAAACGTTAAACAATCTTATTTTAAAAAAATCCTATCACCATCTTGTGATCATTGGTTATACATGGAATTACTTCTACCCATGTCGATACGTAGTCAACAGCAACCAATATGTATTGATGGCCAAAAGAAGGGGGAAATTGTCCCATGAAGTCGATACCCCATATATAAAAAATCTCAACCACTAAAATTAGATTTAGTGGCATCATATTCCTTCGTGTAATGCTCCCCATTCGTTGACACCTTATTGAGTGTTAGAAAATGTATATTTATAAAGGAGAAAATCGTCATTTTACACTTCAAGTTTTACTAACATGTTTAGTTTTATGTATTTTAGTCTCTTGTAATTTAATTATGTGTATTTTATTTTAATTAAGTATTTTATGTATTTTAGGGGTATCCTGGTCATTTTCCAATGAACGAGAAATCAAACAGCAAAACCGACATCACTTTTGAACTCAAGACAGTTAAAAACCCTAGGAGGAGCATAAAAGGAAAAATGTCACTATTCACATGTAGGGTGCTATTCACATGTACGGTATTGTCTACGTTACTGTTCACGGCACTGTTCAATAGACGGATCGATGACGTGGCATTGATCGATGATGTGCAATTAACTGATGAGGTGTCAGATTCCATTGGAGAGAATTCTTATACACTGTTGATCGGTGACGTGGCAGCATGTTAGTGGACCAAAAATTACGCATACGGTACATGCATATACACAGGACTATTTTCAACCAAACAGCATCACTGTTCAAACCGGTTGACTGTTCAAACCGCGTACTATTGACTGATGACATGGCGCAATCCTGAGCGTCCAAACTATTTTTAATCTGATGGCCATGATTTACTCAATGTATCTATAAAAAGGGGAGCTCTCCCCCCTAATTTGATATCTCTAAATCCATTTTTGGGTATATTTTCTGTAATTCCTTCTCCATCTTCTATTTTCTACGTATTTTAATAAATTTTCCTTTTACCCCTAATTCAATTATGAGTAGCTAATTTTCTTTCAAGCTTGGCTTGAAGGTGAAGTCTCAACATGTGCCATGGGCTTTATTTGGTAAATTTATTTTCTCTTCCCCTCTAATTTTTGTGGATGTTTAGACTTTTCGTCGATAAATAATAATAATCTTGTCTAGATACCGCCCTGATTTCACTGGCTCCCTAGTACAATAATTCAAATTTTAGGATAATGTAAGTTACTTTTACCACAAATCCAACCACTAATTTAGAAAAATTAATTCTACACACAATTAGAATCAACCTCCTCGTGAGATCGACACTCATCACCATTGATCTATTCTACAATAGATTCGTGCACTTGCGAGTTCAATAAAATTTGCACAACAAGGTTTTGGCGCTGTTGTCAGGGAGATAAGTTATTTTAATTCTTAAAATTAATTTTTGTGAATAATTTCTTTTAATTGTTTTCTTGTAATTTTTTTTATAAAAAAAAGAAAAAAGAAAAAAAATAGTGAATCTACATTTAAGAGGTAAGAATTTCTTTTTTTTTTCTTCTTTAAAATTTTGTAATTTAATTTTCAAGTTATTTTTCATTGTAATTTTTTTGTCTATCTTATTAATTTATTTTAATTTTAGTTAATGTATTTCACGAATTTTTTTTAGTGTGTTTTTATAGTAAGGTTGTAACAACGTGATAAGGTTAGTACCATAATTTCTCCTTCTTCTTTGTTTTTATTTATTTTGTTCCTATTTATTTTTGTGTTCTTTGCATGCATTGTCGAATGTCATTATTACCTAATCTTAAACCTATAGCTCTTGAACTAGAAAAAACACTTCGAACACACAAACACGTTGCAAATAAAATTAAAATGGATTTGCAACAACAAGCAGCACCACAAGAGAGGCCATTGAAGGACTACTTCAGTTCCTTAGTTAATTTGAGCACATCTTGCATAAGATACCCAAATGTAGCTGCTATGAGTTTTGAACTAAAACCTAGTGTGCTAAATTGTCTCCCAACATTCTACAGCCTAGAAAATGAGGACTCATATAATCATTTGAATGATTTTCATACTGTTTGTCAAACATTTAAATATGAGAATTTTTCAGATGATGATGTTAAACTTAGACTATTCCCATTTTTTTTAAAGGACAGAGCTCGTTCATGGCTTAATACATTGCCTGCTAATAGCATCACATCATGGGAACAAATGGTAACTAAATTTTTGAATAAATATTTCCCTGTGCATAAAACCGATGCTATTCCCAGGAAAATCTCAGAGTTTACCTAGAGAGAAGACGAGCAATTTTTTAAAACATGGGAGCGATTCAATGGGCTGCTCTTGAAGTGCCACATCATGGGTACGAGAAATGGCACTAATGCCAATACTTTTCGGAGAGATTATTGCCAAATGTGCAAGAATGACTAATGGCAACAAGTAAAGGAGAGCTAATGTCAAAAAGTGCATTAGAGATTTGAGAATTCTTCCAGCAACAAGCGGATAATTCCCAACAACGGAGTCGATCGCTCAGGAACACTAAAAGAATTAAGGGAGTAAATGAGGTTCACATTGGCGAGTGAAGTTCAGAAATTAAAGAAGTCAAAGCGATAATTGAAGGTCTTTCTCGACAAATAGCATCGTTAATGACTGCTAAATCAACAGAACCACATGACCATGACTCATACTCAAATCAAGCCAATGTCATAGGTGTAATGAGAAAACTATTAAATTACAACCCATACTCCAACACATATAACCCTGGATGAAGAGACCACCCAAATTTTTCATGGTCTTAAGGATTCCAACAGAATGGATGAACAACTCCAGCTCCACCAATGCAACCAATTCCTCAAATTCCTCAAGCCTCTCAGCCACCATTTAGACCATACAATCATAACTAGAACTACTTTCAACCCAGACTATGGGAGGATTTATTCCAGAATCTCAAGAATCTTACTCACTCCACGATTGAGCAACAGAACTGCACCATTGATGGACTACGAAATAGGATGAGTGCAGGCTTTAACTCACAAGCCCAATCAGTTTCAAACCTCGAGAAGATTGTGGGACAACTTGCTTCTTAATTCAGACCTTGGCAATGCCTGTTGAGAAAGGTAAATTTCCAAGTCAACTAGTGCTTAATCCTAAAGGAGTACATGAAGCAAGTACCAGTTCACCACAGTAGCATGGAGAGGTCAAAGCAGTCATGACCTTGCGAAAAGAAAAAGAAGTCGACAACAAAGTGGAGATGCCAGTAACAAAAGAAAATCAAATTGTACCTGTGAATGTTGAGGACTCACCATTGGAAGAGAAAGAAGAAACCAACTCACGAGAATATGTTCCCAAAGCTCTATTTCCTCAGAGGTTAGCTAAAGGAAAGAAAAGAAAATCCATAGGTGAGATTCTTGAAATCTTCAAACAGGTAAGTCTTAACATCCCTTTACTTGATGCTTTAAAACAAGTTCTATCTTATGCCAAGTTCCTTAAAGACCTTTGTACTAAAAAAAGAAACATTCACGTTCAAAAGAAGGCATTTTTAACAAAAAACGTTAGTTCTATACTCTAACACAAAATTCCTCTAAAATGCAAAGACTCAGGCTCCGCCACTATCTCATGTAGTATAGGTAACCACACAATTGAGAATACTTTGTTGGATTTAGGAGCTAGTGTATATCTGTTGCCTTATTCAGTATTTGTGAAACTTGGACTTGGAGAATTACACCTAACTCCAGTGGTGTTACATCTTGTAGATCGGTCCATGAAAATACCTCGTGGTATTGTGGAGGACGTGCTTATCCAAGTAGACAAGTTTTATTTTCCTGTTGATTTCATTGTAATTGACACTCAACCAATACGGGATTCAAGGAAGCACATCCCCATTATTCTAAACCAACCTTTCTTGGCAACTGCGAATGCTCACATTCAATGCAGGATTGGAAATATGCAGTTGTCCTTCAGCAATATGACTATGGAGCTGAATGTTGAGTGTTAGAAAATGTATATTTATAAAAGAGAAAATCGTCATTTTACGTTTCAAGTCTTACTAACAATCTTTACTTTTATGTATTTAAGCTTTTTGTAATTTAATTATGCGTGTTTTATTTTAATTAAGTATTTTGTGTATTTTAGGGGCATCATACTCATTTCACAATAAACGAGAGATCAAATGGCAAAACGGACATCACTTTTGAACTCAGGACGGTCAAAAACCTTAGAAGGAGTATAAAAGGAAAAATGACACTGTTTATATGTACGGTACTATTCATATGTACGATACCATCTACGTTACGTTCACAACACTGTTCACATAGACGGATCGATGACGTGGTATTGACCGATGACGTGGCATTAACTGATGAGGTGTCATGATCCTGTTGGTCTAAAATTCTTATGTACTGTTGATAGTGACGTGAAAGCATATTAGTGGACCCAAAAACGCGCGTACGGTACATGCACCACATGGGATTATTTTCAACCAAACTGCGTTACTGCGCAAATCGTGTTACTATTCAAACCGCGAGGTCAAACCGTGTACTGTTGACACGCACTGTTGACTGATGATGTGGCGCAATTCTGAGCATCCAACTAACCGCGTGGTCAAACCGTGTTACTGTTCAAACCGCGTGGTCAAACTGTGTACTATTGACGCGTACTATTGACTGATGATGTGGCGCAATCATGAGCGTCTAACTTGTTTTTAATCCGATGACCATCATTTACTCGATGTATTTATAAAAAGGGGACCTCGCCCACCTAATTGAGCATCTTTGAATCCATTTTTGGACTCTGTTTTCTATAATTTCTTCTCCATCTTGTATTTTCTACGTATTTTAATAAATTCTCATTTTGCCCTTAATTCAATTATGAGTGGCTAATTTTCTTTTAAGCTTGGGTTGAAAGTGAATTCTCAACATGTGTCATGGGCTTTATTTGGTAAATTTATTTTCTTTTCCCCTCTAGTTTTTGTGGATGTTTGACTTCTCGTCGACAAATAATAATAGTCTTGTCTAGTACCGCCCTGGTTTCACCGGCTCCTCAGTACAAGATTATTATTATTTGGTACGGTAAGCCCTTAGCACCATATTGATTAGAGTGTGGTTCATGAGGTGTGGATTCCCCACTCATGATTTAATTGGCATTAATAAAGATTATTTAGCCCATGATGCATGTTGATACGGATTTAGATACCCAAGTACGTCATTTCAATAGATTTCTCTTCAATTTATACTCGCCATTTCAATTCTAATTTTAGAATTTATTCTTGCCATTTTAATTTAAGTTTTAGCATATTCCAAATCATTTCCACTACAAATCCAACCACCCATTTCCAAAATTAATTCTACACACAATTAAAATCCGCCTCCTCGTGGGATCGACACTTGTCACCATTAGTCTATACTACAATAGATTCGTGCGCTTGCGAATACATTAAAATTTGCACAACACTGAACATCTTCAACATTGCCAAACAACCTTATAATACAGATGATGGAATTGTTGATGTGGATTTAATAGAAGCATTAGTTGATAATACTTTTGTTTCAAACCTTAGTGATGATCATTTACAAACATGTTTAACTCACTTTGGTTTTGATTTTGATATTGACAAATTGGTCGATGAGGTCAACTCCCTACTTGACTCAGGACCATCCGTGGACACTAATAAATAGAAGTCAAGAGTTGAACAACTAGCACCATCAGAAAAGAAACTCATCCCATCATCAAAATCACCACTAAAACTCGAGCTCACACCATTGCCCAACACTCTGGAATATGCATTTTTGGGAGAAGAAAGTTCGCTGTCGGTAATCATCTCATCATCCCTAAATGACGAACAAAAAGGTAAGTTGTTGGATGTTTTAAAAGAGTACAAAGGAGCATTAGAATGGACCATAGCGGATATAAAAGGTATAAACCCAGTAGACTGCATGCATTACATTCACCTTGATGAAAATGCTAAACCTACTAGGGAAATGCAACGTTGGTTAAATCCTAACATGAAAGAAGTTGTTAGAACTGAAGTCCTTAAGCTATTAGATGCATGTATCATTTACCCCATTTTTTATAGTTCATGGGTCAGTGCTATGCAAGTTGTCCCCAAAAAGTCAGGAGTTACAGTAGTTACGAATGCCGATAATGAATTGATACCCACTAGAGTGACTAGATGATGACATGTATGCATTGATTATAGAAAGTTGAATTCTGTCACACGTAAAGACAATTTTCCTTTACCATTTATCGATCAAATGCTTGATAGATTAAGAGGCCATGAATTTTATTTCTTTCTAGATCCCTATTCAGGATATAATCAGATTCCCATAACACCAAAAGATCAAGAGAAAATCACTTTCACTTGCCCTTTTGGCACTTTTACATATATGAGAATGGCATTTGGATTATGTAATGCACCTGCTATATTTCAACGATGCATGTTAAGCATTTTTTTTTATATGGTTGAACGATTCCTTGAAGTCTTTATAGATGACTTTTTTGTCTTTGGTGACTCGTTTGATCAATGTTTACATCATCTAACACTAGTTCTGTAGAGATGTATCGAGAAGAACTTAGTCTTAAATTGGAAGAAGTGTCATTTTATGGTAAAATAAGGTATTGTTCTCGGTCACATCATATCGAGTGAAGGTATTGAGGTTGACAAAGTTAAGGTGGATCTCATTTCTAATCTTCCTCCACCCAAAACAGTGAGAGAAGTAAGATATTTCCTTGGGCATGTTGGTTTCTATAGACGTTTCATTAAAGATTTTATCAAAGTTTCTAGACCCTTATGCAATCTACTTGCTAAGGATGTACCTTTTATCTTTGATGATTCTTGTCTTGTGGCATTTGAAAAATTAAAGCAATTATTGACATCATCAGCCATCATCCAGCCCCCAAATTAGAGCTTACCATTCGAGCTCATGTGTGATGCATCTGATTATGTAGTAGGAGCAGTTTTAGGACAAAGAGTTGATCGAATTCCCAATATTATTTACTATGCTAGTATGACATTCAATGATGCACAATTGAACTATTCAATTACTGAAAAGGAAATGCTAGCAGTAGTGTTTGTATTAGAGAAATTTTGATCTTATATTGGTTATAAAATAATTATATTCACAGATCATGCTGCTCTTAAATATCTTCTTACAAAGAAAGATGCAAAAGGTAGACTAATTCATTGGGTGTTATTTTTGTAGGAGTTCGACTTGGAATTTAAAGATAAAAAAGGCACAGAGAATATTGTAGCTGACCATCTCTCTCATCTCCATTTTGACACAATTACAGAACCATTAACATTGAATAAGTCATTCCTAGATGAACAATTGATGAGTGTGAAAGTATTACCGTGGTATGCTGATATCATTAATTATCTTGTTACAAGTCAACTTCCAGAGCATTGGACCAAGCAAGACAAGGTCAAATTTTTTGCAGAAATAAATAATTTCTTTTGGGATTACCCGTGTTGAGTGTTAGAAAATGTATATTTATAAAGGAGAAAATCGTCATTTTACACTACAAGTTTTACTAACACCCTTACTTTTATGTACTTTGATTTAATTCTGTGTGTTTTATTTTAATTAAGTATTTTATGTATTTTAGGGGCATCATAGTCATTTCACAATAAACGAGAGATCAGACGGCAAAACGAACATCACTTTTGAACTCAGGACGGTCGAAAACCTTAGGAAGGGCATAAAAGGAAAAATGACACTACTCACATGTACGATACTATTCACATGTACGGTACTGTCTACGCTACTGTTCATGACACTGTTCACATAGACGGATTGATGATGTGGCATTGACCAATGATGTGGCATTGACTAATGAGGTGTCACGATCTTGTTGGACTAAAATTCGTATATACTGTTGATGGTGACGTGGCAGCATATCAGTGGACAAAAAATCTCGCGTACGGTACATGCATCACACATGATTATTTTCAACCCGGGTCAAACCATATTACTATTCATCCACGTGGTCAAACCGCGTATTGTTGACTGATGATGTGGCGCAATCCTGAGCATCCAAACTGTTTTTAATCTGATGGCCATGATTTACTCCATGTATTTATAAAAAGGGGGCCTCTCCCCCCTAATTTGATATCTCTGAATCCATTTTTGGGATCCATTTTCTGTAATTCCCTCTCTATCTTGTATTTTCTTTGTATTTTAATAAATTCCCATTTTACCCCTAGTTCAATTATGAGTAGCTAATTTCTTTTCAAGCTTGGGTTGAAGGTGAAGTCTCAACATGTGTCATGGGCTTTATTTGGTAAATTTATTTTCTCTTCCCCTCTAGTTTTTATGGATGTTTTGACTTCTCGTTGACAAATAATAATAATCTTGTCTACATACCGCCTTGGTTACACCGGCTCTCTAGTACAAGGTTATTATTATTTGGCACGATAAGCCCTTAGCACCATATTGATTAGAGTGTGCTTCATGAGTTGTGGATTCCCCCCTCATGATTTAATTGGCATTAATAAGGATTATTTAGCCCATGATGCATGTTGATACGGATCCAGATACCCAAGTACGTCATTTCAATATATTTCTCTTCAATTTATTCTTGCCATTGCAATTCCAATTTTAGAATTTATTCTTTCCATTTTAATTCGAAGTTTTATAATATTCCAAATCAATTTCACCAGAAATCCAACCATCCATTTACAAAATTAATTCTAGACACAATTAAAATCTACCTCCTCGTGGGATCGACACTCGTCACCATTAGTCTATAATACAATAGATTCGTGCGCTTGCGAGTACATTAAAATTTGCACAACAAGTTTTTGGCGTTGTTGCCGGAGAGGTAAGTAAATTTAATTCATAGAATTAATTTTTGTGAATAATTTCTTTTAATTAATTTTCTTATAGTTTTTTTTATTATTTAAAAAAAAGAAAAAAAAAAGTGAATCTGTATTTAGAGGTTAGTATTTCTTTTGCTTTTCTCTTCTTTAAATTTCTGTAATTTAATTTTCAAGTTATTTCTTTTATTTTTCTCTGTAATTTTTTATTTTTGTTTATCTTACTAATTCTTTTTAGTTAATTTATTTCACGTATTTGTTTTAGTGTGTTTTTATAGAACAGTTGTAACAGCGCAATAAGGTTAGTACTGTAATTTCTCCCTCTTGTTTATTTTTATTAATTTTATTCTCATTTATTTTTTGTATTTCTTGCATGCATGGTTGTAGGTCTTTATTACCTAATCTTGAACCTATAGACCTTGAACTTGAGAAAACACTTCGCACACACAAACAAGTTAAAAATAAAATGGATTTGCAACCACAGGAGAGGCCATTTAAGGACTATTTCAACCCCTTAGCTAATTTAAGCACATCATGCATAAGATACCCAAATGTAGCTGCTAGGAGTTTTGAATTAAAACCTAGTGTGCTAAATTGTCTCCCCGCATTTTGTGGCCTAGAAAATGAGGACCCATATAATCATTTGAATGATTTTCATGCCATTTGTCAAATATTTAAATATGAGAATTTTTCAGATGATGATGTTAAACTCAGATTATTCTCATTTTCTTTAAAGGATAGAGCCCGTTTATGGTTAAATACTTTGCCTGCTAATAGCATTTCATAATGGGAACAAATGGTAACGAAATTTTTGAATAAATATTTCCCAGTGCATAAAACCAATGCTATTCGCAGGGAAATCACGGAGTTTACTCAGAGAGAGGACGAGCAGTTTTTCGAAACATGGGAGCGATTTAATGGGCTACTCTTGAAGTGTCCACATCATGGGTACGAGAAATGGCATCATTGCCAATACTTTTTGGAGGGATTATTGCCGAATGTGCAAGAATGGCTAATGGCAACAAGTGGAGGAAAGCTAATGTCAAAAAGTGCATCAGAGATTTGGGAATTCTTCCAGCGACAAGCGGATAATTCCCAACAACGGAGTCAATCACTCAGGAACACTAAAAGAATTAAAGGAGTGAATGAGATTCACATTGGCGAGTCAACTTCGGGAATCAAAGAAGTCAAGGAGATGGTTGAAGGTCTTGCTCGACAAATAGCATCGTTATCGACTGCTAAATCAACAGAACAACATGACCATGACTCATACTCAGATCAAGTCGATGCCATAGGTGTAATGAGAAAGCCATCAAATTACAACCCATACTCCAACACATATAACCCTGGATGGAGAGACCACCCCAATTTTTTATGGTCTCAAGGATTTCAACAAAATGGACCAGCAGCTCCAGCTCCACAATTCCTCAAATTCCTCAAGCCTCTCAGCCCCCATTTAGACCATACAATCAGGACCAGAACTACTCTCAACCCAGACCATGGGAGGATGCACTCCAGAATTTCAAGAATGTTACTCACTCCACGATTGAGCAACAGAACCGCACCATTGATGGACTACGAAATGAGTTGAGAGCAGGCTTCAATTCACAAGCCCAATCAGTTTCAAGCCTTGAGAAGATGGTGGGACAACTTGCTTCTTCAGTTCAGACCTTGGCAATGACCGTTGAGAAAGGTAAGTTTCCAAGTCAACTAGTGCCTAATCCTAAAGGAGTACATGAAACAAGTACCAGTTCACCACAACAGCATGGAGAGGTCAAAGCAGTCATGACCTTGCGAAAAGGAAAAGAAGTCGACAATAAAGTGGAGATGCCGGTGACAAAAGAAAATCAAATTGTACCTGTGAATGTTGAGGACTCATCACCGGAGGAGAAAGAAGAAACCAACCCACGAGAATACGTTCCAAAAGCTCCATTCCCCCAGAGGTTAGCTAAAGGCAAAAAGGGAAAATCCACAGGTGAGATTCTTGAAATCTTCAAACAGGTAAGTGATAACATCCCTTTACTTGATGCGATTAAACAAGTTCCATCTTATGCCAAGTTTCTTAAAGACCTTTGTACTAAAAAGAGAAATATGCATGTTCAAAAAAAGGCATTTTTAACAGAAAACGTTAGTTTTATCCTCCAACAAAAAATTCCTCTAAAATGCAAAGACCCAGGCTCCCCCACTATCTCATGTAGCATAGGGAACCACACAATTGATTATACTTTGTTGGATTTAGGAGCTAGTGTAAATTTGTTGCCTTATTCAGTATTTGTGAAACTTGGACTAGGAGAATTACACCCAACTCCAGTGGTGTTACAACTCGCAGATCGGTCCACGAAAATACCTCGTGGTATTGTGGAGGACGTACTTATACAGGTAGATAAGTTTTATTTTCCTGTTGATTTCATTGTAATTGACACTCAACCAATACAGGATTTAAGGAAGCACGTCCCCATTATCCTAGGCCGACCTTTCTTAGCAACTGCGGATGCTCACATTCAATGCAGAACTGGAAATATGCAGTTGTCCTTCGGCAATATGACTATGGAACTGAACATCTTCAACATTGCCAAACAACCTCACAATGCAGATGATGGAATTATTGATGTGGATTTAATAGAAGCATTAATTGATGCCACTTTTGTTTCAAACCTTAGTGATGATCCTTTACAAACATATTTAACTCACTTTGGTTTTGATTTTGATATTGACAGATCGGTCAATGAGGTCAACGCTCTACTTGACTCAGCATCATCTATGGACACTAATAAATGGAAGTCAAGAGTTGAACAACTAGCACCATCAGAGAAGAAACTCATCCCATCATTAGAATCACCACCGAAACTCGAGCTCAAACCATTGCCCAATTCATTGGAATATGCATTTTTGGGAGAAGAAAGTACTCTACCGGTAATCATCTCATCATCCCACAATGACAAACAAAAATGTAAGTTGTTGGATGTTTTAAAAGAACACAAAGGAGCATTATGATGGACCATAGCAGGCATAAATTGTATAAACCCTGTAGATTGCATGTATTACATTCACCTTGATGAAAATGCTAAATCTACTAGGGAAATGCAACGACAGTTAAATCTTAACATGAAAGAAGTTGTTAGAACTGAAGTCCTTAAGCTATTAGACGCAGGTATCATTTACCCAATCTCTGATAGTTCATGGGTCAGTCCTGTACAAGTTGTCCCCAAAAAGTCAGGAGTCACAGTAGTTACCAATGCTAATAATGAATTGATACCAACTAGAGTAACTACAGGATAGCGTGTATGCATTGATTATAGAAAATTGAATTCTGTCACATGTAAAGACCACTTTCCTTTACCATTTATTGATCAAATACTTGATAGATTAGCAGGCCATGAATTTTATTACTTTCTAGATGGCTACTCAGGTTACAATCAGATTCCCACAGCATCAAAAGATCAAGAGAAAACCACTTTCACTTGCCCTTTTGGCAATTTTACATATAAGAGGATGCCATTTGGATTATGTAATGCACATGCTACATTTCAACGATGCATGTTGAGCATTTTTTCTGATATGGTTGAACGATTCCTTGAAGTCTTTATGGATGACTTTTCCGTCTTTGGTGACTCGTTTGATTAATGTTTACATCATCTAACACTAGTTCTGCAAAGATGTATCGAGAAGAACTTAGTCTTAAATTGGGAGAAGTGCCATTTTATGGTAAAACAAGGTATTGTTCTCGGTCACATCATTTCGAGCAAAGGTATTGAGGTTGACAAAGCCAAGGTGGATCTCATTTCTAATCTTCCTCCACCTAAAACAGTCAGAAAAGTAAGATCTTTCCTTGGGCATGCTGGTTTTTATAGATGTTTCATTAAAGATTTTAACAAAGTTTCTAGACCCTTATGCAATCTGCTTGCTAAGGATGTACCTTTTGTCTTTGATGATTCATGTCTTGTTGCGTTTGACAAATTAAAGCATTTGTTAACATCATCACCCATCATTCAGCCCCCAAACTGGAGCTTACCATTTGAGCTCATGTGCGATGCATTTGATTATGCAGTAGGAGCAGTATTAGGACAAATAGTTGATCGAATTCCCCATGTTATTTACTATGCTAGTATGACATTGAATGATGCACAATTGAACTATTCGACTACTGAAAAAGAAATGCTAGCAGTAGTGTTTGCATTGGAAAAATTTCAGTCTTATCTCATTGGTTGTAAAATAGTTATATTCACAGATCATGCTGCTCTTAAATATCTTCTCATAAAGAAAGATGCAAAAGTTAGACTAATTCGTTGGGTGTTACTTTTGTAGGAATTTGACTTGGAATTCAAAGATAAGAAAGGCACAGAAAATGTAGTGGCAGACCATCTCTCTCGTCTCCATTTTGACACAATTACAGAGCCATTACCATTGAATGCGTCATTTCCAGATGAGCAATTAATGAATGTGGAAGTATTACCTTGGTATGCTGATATAGTTAATTATCTTGTTACATGTAAAGTTATAGAGGCATTGGACCAAGCAAGACAAGGTTAAATTCTTTGTAGAAATAAAGAATTTCTTTTGGGATGACCCGTATTTGTTCAAGTATTGTGCAGATCAACTTGTTAGATGATGTGTCCCAGAAAATGAAATTCAGAATATCCTTTCATTCTGCCATGAACAAGCTTGTGGAGGCCATTTTAGTGCTAAGAAAACAGCAACTAAAGTTTTACAATGTGGTTTTTATTGGCCAACTATATTTCGAGATGCTTACACTTTCTATTCTTCATGTGATAGGTGTCAACGAATGGGGAGCATTACACGAAGGAACACAATGCCATTAAATCTAATTTTAGTGGTTGAGATTTTTGACGTATGGGGTATCGACTTCATGGGACCATTTCCCCTTTCTTTTGGCCACCAATACATATTGGTTGCTGTTGACTACGTATCAAAATGGGTAGAAGCGATTCCATGCAGAACTAATGATCACAAGGTGGTGATAGGATTTTTGAAAAGCAACATTGTTTCACGCTTTGGATTCCCTCGAGCGATAATCAGTGATGGTGGTGCCCACTTTTATAACAGAGCATTCAAAGCTCTTTTGACAAAGTATTCAATCACACAGAAAGTGGCGACTCCGTATCACCCATAGAGGGCGTTCAAGCCGTTTCTGGACGTAAAACTAGAGGAAGATGTGAGCCACAGTCGCAACTACCTGTAAATATCCTTTTATTTTACTGTTATTTTATTTCACTATTGTTTTATTGTTTGCATTATTGTCTTTAATAATTTTATTACTGTTTGCTTTTTCCTTATTACTGTTTACTTTTTTCTTTTTACTGTTTCTTTCTGACTCGCGAGCCACGTGCTTTACACGTTATTTGACACTGACATGTTACCTTATACACAATTGTGATCCACTGTCACCAAGATTCTTAAATGTGATTTTCTTTGTCAAGTACTCACAAATTATTTTTGCGAAGTATCACAATGGCAGCTACTCCCAATAGACAATTCAAGAACATTTGTGTGCTTTCTGGATTTACCTATGGCAAACATAAATAGTTCGTAGAGGCAGCTATAAATCTTGGTCGAAGCATAGCAGCGAGAAATTACACTTGGTGTATGGAGGAAGTAACCGAGGGCTATCAAAAATGGTCTCAGAAGCAGCTTTTATCAGAGGAAGTCAAGTGTTAGGCATCATCCCAAGAGTCCTAAAACCATTGGGCAGTTCGTCTGACTCATCAACTGCAGAAGAGTTAGTCGTCTCAGGTATGCAAGAAAGAATAACTGAAATGTTTAATCATACTGATGCTTTTATTTTCCTTCCAGGAGATCTTGCAACACTAGAGGCTCTTATCACACTAGCATCTTGGGCCCATCTGCACATCCACCAGAAACCGATCGGTTTGTTAAATGTCAATAACTTTTATGATGGCTTTATCGTATTTCTTAACCATGCAATAAAAAACTATTTCATTCCCTCTAATGCGAAAAAACTCTTTATTTGTGCTCACACTGCTAATGAGCTACTTGATCTGTTACAAACTTATAGACTGGAGCCAGACCCCTGGACCTTTGTGTTGGAGCGTCCAAATAATGATGGTAACAGTAGCAGCATAAGAAGTACAAATTAGATTTAACTCTCCGCCTGTAAATATTTTCTTCTGTGTTGCACCACTCAAGTGATGTCTTCTAAACTCTACTTCTTTCTTTTAACACATTGAGGACAATATTTCATTCTGGTTGGGGGGAGGGAATAGTCGACAATTGTGGAATCTTGGTTAAGTTTTTACTAATTTTTTGTTGTAAAAACTAACTGTTACTAACGTTTTGTATTGAAGATGGCTGAATATGGAGTGTAGTGACTCTAGAAACGCATCTTCATCGTTTAAAAAAAAAACAAAAAAATAATAAAAAAATAAAAACAAAAAAAAATTCAGACAATTTTTTCTTTATTAAGTTTTTATGTTCATTTTTCTTCTTCTTTTTAATTTCTCCTCTATAAATATACATTTTCCAACTTTTGAGTCGAAGATGGCTGAATATGGAGTGTAGTGCCTCTAGAAACGCATCTTCTACGTAAAAAAAAAACATTTTCTTTTTCTATCATTTTAAGTGTACCTTTTCTAATTAGTTTTTCTTCATCATTTTCAAATTTCTACATGCATATTTTCCTTTCATACTTAGAATAGGTTGGGGGTAGAATGTTGTTTAAAAAAAAAATTGTGTGATTTGTTTTAACATTGGATGACATGATTAATTTCAAATTTTAGTATTTGTATTATATTTGGTCTTAAGTGATGTTACACTATGTTTGCTACTTTACATGTTGATGTCGGAGACAAATATAAGTTGCTTGAAGGAATGAACATGTCATAAATAAGTTCAAGTGAGTTTTTGGCCTATTATTTTTCTTGGAGAGTAACCCTTTTGCCCATTCTTCATACAGCTTAGCAGTTTATTATTTTATACACGATTTCTAGATTTCTTTTAACTTAACCCTTAAAAAAAATTGAAAAAAAAAAGAGAAACAAATGTGTGTTGCTACATTTGGATGCCCATCTAACTAGTAGATATGGACGATTATTTAGAGCCCTAAAAGACGTGGAAATGTCATCTTTGTCCTGTTTGAGCCTTTCTAGCCATCCCTTTTGTGATATATCCATAGTTAACCCTTTTGAGCCTTAAAAAAAAAAAGATCTTTTCTTTGTCAACTTATCATCTTGACCCACTCCGATTTGGAGTATTACCCGATATCTTATAAGTTCCATCACCTATTTATGTTTGAGAAAATGTAAATAATTATTTTGTTCAGTGAAATTATGCAAAAAAAAAAGTTGTTGTTTCAAAAGAATAAAAATAACAATAATAGGTGAAATCCACCTTACAACTTCCAAAAAAAAAATTCTCTACATTTTTCTCAAACATACACTTTATTTTCCTTATTTCCTTTCTTTGTTAGCCATATCCCTAGCCTACATTACGTCCTAATAAAAGTCCTTCTTGATTTTAGGGAACTATAATCTGAAGTGGAAGCTAGTTATGTGGGCTAAAAAGATGTAGTGGTGCATAATAATAATAATAAAAAAGAGATAAATAACTTGGGTTGACTAGCATTTTTGTTTGATTTGAGATCGTATTATTTCTAAGCTGAGGGCATATTTCTTTCATCTTGGTAAGAGCATGTGATATCACTTCTTTATTATTTTCTCTCTCAAGTATCATTCATTGGAGTGACTATTTTTATTGGGTTTAATTTCTTTGTGAGAGTGTCACAACTTCCAGTGAGATTTTGGGGTTTGGCATGTTATTCCTGAAAGTAGCTATAACAAAGTCTACTAGGCTGATTCATGTGGATAGTTGATGTGGGTGTGATGTTGCTTTAGACTGGAGATAATGCTTATACTTTTATTTGATTGTTATCATTAATCTGATTGAATAAACACAAGTGTTTCTAAAAAAAAAAAATTTGAATTTGAATTTTTGTTTCGCTTTATTTACTAGGGACTAGCAATAAGCTGGTTGGGGGGTGTGTTGAGTGTTAGAAAATGCATATTTATAAAGGAGAAAATCATCATTTTACACTACAAGTTTTACTAACACCCTTACTTTTATATATTTTGATTTAATTCCGTGTGTTTTATTTTAATTAAGTATTTTATGTATTTTAGGGGAATCATAGTTATTTCAGGACGGTCGAAAACCTTAGAAGGGGCATAAAAGGAAAAATGATACTATTCACATGTACGGTACTATTCACGTGTACGGTATTGTCTACGCTACTGTTCATGACACTGTTCACATAGACGGATCGATGACGTGACATTGACCGATGATGTGGCATTGACTGATGAGGTGTCACGATCCTGTTGGACTAAAATTCTTATGTACTGTTGATGGTGACGTGGCAGCATATCAGTGGACAAAAAATCTCGGGTATGGTACATGCATCATATAGGATTATTTTCAACCCGGGTCAAATCATATTACTGTTCATCCGCGTGGTCAAACCGTGTACTGTTGACTGATGACGTGGCGCAATCCTGAGCGTCCAAACTGTTTTTAATCTGATGGCTATGATTTACTCCATGTATCTATAAAAAAGGGGCCTCTCCCCCCTAATTTGATATCTCTGAATCTATTTTTGAGATCCATTTTCTGTAATTCCCTCTCTATCTTGTATTTTCTTTGTATTTTAATAAATTCCCATTTTGCCCCTAGTTCAATTATGAGTAGCTAATTTCCTTTCAAGCTTGGGTTGAAAGTGAAGTCTCAACATGTATCATGGGCTTTATTTGGTAAATTTATTTTCTCTTCCCCTCTAGTTTTTGTGGATGTTTTGACTTCTCGTTGACAAATAATAATAATCTTGTCTACATACCGCCTTGGTTACACCGGCTCTCTAGTACAAGGATATTATTATTTGGCACGATAAGCCCTTAGCACCATATTGATTAGAGCGTGGTTCATGAGGTGTGGATTCCCCCCTCATGATTTAATTGGCATTAATAAAGATTATTTAGCCCATGATGCATGTTGATACGGATCCAGATACCCAAGTACGTCATTTCAATATATTTCTCTTCAATTTATTCTCGCCATTGCAATTCCAAGTTTAGAATTTATTCTTGCCATTTTAATTCAAAGTTTTAGAATATTCCAAATCAATTTCACCAGAAATCCAACCATCCATTTACAAAATTAATTCTAAATACAATTAAAATCCACCTCCTCGTGGGATCGACACTCGTCACCATTAGTCTATACTACAATAGATTAGTGCGCTTGCGAGTACATTAAAATTTGCACAACAACTCGTATTTGTTCAAGTATTGTGCAGATCAAATTATTAGACGATGTGTCCCATAAAGTGAAATTCAAAATATCCTTTCATTCTGGCATGAACAAGCTTGTGGAGGCCATTTTAGCGCTAAGAAAACAACGACTAAAGTTTTACAATGTGGTTTCTATTGGCCAACTATATTTCGAGACGCTTACACTTTCTGTTCTTCATGTGATAGGTGTCAACGAATAGGGAGCATTACACGAAGGAACATGATGCCATTAAATTCAATTTTGGTGGTTGAGATTTTTTATGTGTGGGGTATCGACTTTATGGGTCCCTTTCCCCCTTCTTTTGGTCATCAATACATATTAGTTGTTGTTGACTACGTATCAAAATGGGTAGAAGCAATTCCATGTAGAACTAATGATCACAAGGTGGTGATAGGATTTTTGAAAAGCAACATTGTTTCACGCTTTGGATTCCCTCAAGCAATAATTAGTGATGGTGGTGCCCACTTTTGTAACAAAGCATTTAAGGCTCTTTTGACAAAGTATTCAATCACTTACAAAGTGGCGACCCCATATCATCCACAAACCAGTGGCCAAGTTAAGATCTCCAATCGAAAAATAAAGCACATATTAGAAAAGACGGTGAGGCCAGACAGAAAAGATTGGGCATTAAGACTTGATGATGCATTATGGGCATATAGAACGGCTTTCAAGACCCCGATTGGGATGTCACCCTACAGGCTAGTGTATGGAAAAGCTTGCCACCTACCTGTGGAACTCGAGCATCGTGCATATTAGGCCATCAAGAAATTCAACTTTGACATGCAGCAAGCTAGCTCAGAAAGAAGATTATAACTGGCAGAACTTGAAGAAATTCGCAATGATGCATACAAAAATGCCAAAATTTACAAGCAGCGATTGAAAGTCTTCCATGACAAGCAAATATGAGAAAATCTTTCACTTCAGGTCATAAAGTACTTTTATTCAATTCTCGCTTGCACCTATTCCCAGGTAAGTTACACTCTCGATGGTCTGTCCCCTTTATTGTTCATATTGTTTTTCCACATGGGGCAATTGAAATTAAGGACCTAAAGAACGGTGTCATGTTTAAAGTTAATGGTCAAAGATTAAAACTATATCTACAGTACCAAGCACATGGAGAGGACACCAAAATAAATTTGAGTGACCTACCAGATTTGAATTGAGTTTTTTTTCTTTTCGGTGATTTGATTTTTTGTTCTTTCTTTTTATTATTCTTTTACTAATTGAAATTATTTTTGTATAAGTGTGTTTGTTTAACCATTAAGTTTTCTCTTATCATTGTTAATCATGAGTGTCATAGCTAAACAGTTCCTCCTGGACATTCTTAAACCACTTCAACGTGTAAAATCTCATCTCAAAAGGCATATTCGATTATGTAAAATACATCGTATTTGGGCTCTGCAACCACCAGAGTTAGTATCCTATGTTGAGGATTTAGAAAGCCAACTCAGAGATATTGAGAGAAGTGTCTACAACATCCAGTTAGAGCTTGAAGTAAATTCAATAAGAAGACAATTGTAATTTTCTTTATGTGTTTTAGTTTGTTTTTCTTTGTTTGTGTGCTTTAGTTTGTTACCATTGTGAAGTGGTGGATAACGGTACTCGGTGATGATCAAGTCGGTTACTTCAGTTTCCCATAATAACTAATATTCTAAGGCAAAGGTATGGACATAAACGAGATTCTAGCAAACCTTCACAATCAATTCCCTTCACTTCCTCAGAATGCCCTCCTTACAATTTATAAAGCTCGGTTCGAACGCATACGATTGCTCATGAGGAATAACATACCTACTGACATTCGTTGGTTAATCGAGTCTAAAGTACGACTGGCAGGTGAGTTACCTCCAAAATTTATTGCATACATGCCTGGTTGTGGTAAAGGAAATTATGCAAGAAAACGAAGAGCTCGAAGAATTTGTGCTGCTTGTCATAAGTGTGCCAGAATGAGATGCAATAAAAACCCATGTTCTTTAGGAATGAAGTATGATAATAGGGAAGATAAGATTCAATTCATTAGGGATGACTTAAATAAGGAGTCATTGGATGATATCCTTTGGTCTCTTGAAACGCATCCCAGTGGATATCTGTAAGGAGCAATTCTCCAGTTATGGCCATTATTCTAGAAAGAGCATACACGATATAGTCTCGGGAATCTGACTATAAACGGCCTTATTTGCCAGTTTATAAGAAAACTAGATGGGAAGCCTATCGTCGACCTATAGAGGGCGTTCAAGCTATTTCTGGACGTAAAACCAGAGGAAGATTTGAGCTAATAATTTTATTTTATCACTGTTTCTTTTTCTTTTTACTATTTCCTTTTTTACTCGTGAGCCATGTGTTTTACACGTTAATTGACACTGACATGCTACCTTATACACAGCTGTGACCCATTGTCACCAAGATTATTAAATATGATTTTTTGTCAAGCACTCACAAATTTGTTTTTAGAAGTATCCCAATGGCAGCTACTCCCAATAGACAATTCAAGAACATTTGTGTGCTTTCTAGATTTAACTATGGCAAACATAAAGAGTTCGTTGAGGCAACCATAGATCTTGGTCGAAGCATAGCAGAGAGAAAATTACACTTGGTGTATGGAGAAGGTAACTAAGGGTTATCAAAATTGGTCTCAGAAGCTGCTTTTGTCAGAGGAAGCCAAGTGTTAGGCATCATCCCAAGAGCCCTAAAATGTTTGGGCAGTTCGTCTGACTCACCGATTAGAGAAGAGTTAGTTGTCTCAGGTATGCAAGAAAGAATAACTGAAATGCTTAATCATGCTGATGCTTTTATTTTCCTTCCAGGAGATCTTGCAACACTAGACGCACTTATCACACTAGCATCTTGCGCCCATCTGCAAATTCAACAGAAAACCCATCGGTTTTTTAAATGTCAATAACTTTTATGATGACTTCATCGCATTTCTTAACCATGCAATAAAAAACTATTTCATTCATTCCACAGCGAAAAAGCTTTTTATTTGTGCTCACACTGCTAATGAGCTACTTGATCTATTACAAGTTTATAGACCGGAGCTAGACCCCTAGATCTTTGTGTTGGAGCGTCCAAATAATGATGGTAACAGTAGCCGCAGTAAGAAGTGAAATACTAACTAGGCAACCCAAGAGGGGGGTGAATTGAGTTTTTAAAAATTAAGCTAAGCAAACTACACAACAGTCCAATCTAATGTCTTAATAAATTCGAAAACAATAAATTCAATGAAAGCACAATAATAAATGAACAAGGGAAGAGAAAGCAAACTCAAGGATTTTTACGTGGTTCGACAATCCCTGCCTACGTCCACGCCTCCAAGCACACCGGGCTTGAGGATTTCACTATCCAAGTCTTTCCAAGGCTTCAAACATTTACAATGGACTTCAAGGTGTCAATGAACCTTTATAACAAGAGATTATCTCTCCAATCTCTTCACCCCAAGTGTTTCTCACACTTTTACACTCACAATTTGATGAGAAATGAAAATTACAACAAAAACTCTCTTTAAGAGTGGATATCCAAATGATATCTCAATGAAGATTTAATCTATGATGATTTTCGAATTTGAAGCTCAATATAAGTTGTGAATTGGTTTTGAGTTTATATAGTTTGAGGTAAAAAACTAGTCGTTATGCACTTTTTGGTCATAACCGGCTTGCCGTTTATGGACATTCGGTTAGCCGCTTAATGTTACCGTTACAATCATAATTTTGAATTTTTGAACATCCGGTATGCCGCTTATGAAATCCGGATAGTCGTTTATGCTCCAGAAGCTTACTGCCCAAAATCCGATTTGCCATTTAACCATATCCGGTAAGCCGCTTTCAATTCGGATAGATTCTGCCCAACATCCGGCTTGTCGGTTTTTCACATCTGGTTAGCCGCTTGCTACAGTGACTGCTACAGTGAACTATTTTTTAAAATTATAGTTTGGCCCCAAAACTTTTCATAACTATTTTATGGCCCAAAACGTTATGAAATTTTGCAAATAAATCCAATTTCAGAATTTATAAGTAATGCTTTGTTAATCCCAAAACTTTTTGAAATTTTGGTATAGCCCAAAATGCTATGATACTTTTCAAATAAATCCTTCTCCAAAATTTCAAGCAATACTTGTTGATTTCAAAGTTTTCAAAATTCTTTCAATTAAACCATAAACTTGAAAAACAACTAATTTCATAAAAATTTTTTCCATTAAATATGAAACATTTATAATGTGAAAATAATGATTTATTAAAAAGAATAAAAAATAATTTGAGCTTAAAAGATTAATCATTCTTAATCTTGTTTGTTATCATCAAAATCAATATTATGAAAACATATATGTTAACATTCTCCCATTTTTTATGATGACAAACATTTCATGTATTTAAAAAATGATTCAACAAATTGCTCCCCCTAAATATAATCTTCTCTTATAATTTGCCAATTAGCTAAATTAACATATTTAAATACATGGATTTTTCTCCCTATTCATCATCAAAAAGAAAACTTGAAGGAAAAGAATAAAAGTAGCAAATTTGTTACCCATGTTGTCCGAGTAAAAATTTCGATAGAATCTCCCCCTAACAACAAGCATCACCTCAAATACAAGTTTAGTAATATTACTCCCAAATTATTATAAATCATGATACAAGCCAACTCCATACACAAATTATCACACAAAAATATCATGAACCATTATTCCATCAATTACAAGTCAACAATTCATAACATAAATTTATCATATAAAACAACTATGTAATCAAATCATCATCATATCTCAAAAATCATCACCATAATCAAATATCAATCATCAAAATAATACTCAAAGTGCATATTATTCTCCTCTTTTTGATAATATTGAAATGATATATTACTTTGTCTCCCCCTTTGGACAACAAAAAAATTTAAAATGCATATTATTTAAAATCATATTATATGTTCCCCCTAAATATATGGCCAATTTAAAATTTTAACCGAAATAATTTTATCCAAAAACATATCATATTTATCTCCCCGTTCATCGTAAAAAGGAAAGATAGATGCAATTGAAACAATATCATTAAAAATAATTCGATGAAGATATTACCCATTTTGTGCAAGCAAAAATTTCGGCAAAGTCTCCCCTTTAAAAATGAACAAATCCTCAAATACACAACATGGTTAAAAATACTTCCATCTAAGCTTAAACAATTATAACAAACCAACAACATCAATTCATCAAGCAACACACATATAATCATCAATCATCAAGAAATCAATTTTAATAGAATTAATAACATGATTAGATATATTAATAAATTTCATCATCTTAAGTTCATGCCGAATTTTTGAAAATTGTTCTTCACAAAAAGGTTTTGATTTGTTTACCAAATTGGCATGCAAATTATCAACTATCCAAGCTCCATAATTACTAATCACATTAAAAATTAAACTCATTTAGGATCTAATGTGACATTTCAATATAACTTAAAAAAAATCTCATACGCTTAAAATTCTCGAAGTATATGTATTTTTTTTTATATCATTTACAACAAGTAATGCATATTCAACAATACATTGATAAACTGCAAAAATGCATCCATTCACCAATCATAGATTGCATAAGATCAAACTTTATCAAATACAATGTAATCATCAAGGCACATTCTTTATCATCAAAAATTAAGTAAAACATAAGTACATAATGGCAATATATAAATCATCAAAATCAACATATGCCAATATATAGATCATCAAAATCAACATATGGCAATATAGATCATCAAAATCAACATAACTATTAAGAAAAGCCATAATTATGAGTTAAATAACAAGTGATCAAATCCATTAATATAAATACTGACATATATTTCTAAATGATGATCTAGTAATTATATCTTGTGATGATCTCCTAAAATTAAGTCCTTAGGGTGAGAAGAAGCATACCTCCACTCTTTGAAGAGTGTTTAAGAAGTACTTTCATTTTGCTCCGCATTTGTTTCTTCGTGTTGCTCCTCTTGATTTTCAAGTGGTGTGTTCTTTTGGCTATCATTTGATAATCTTCTTGTAGCTTTTCATCTACATTATCATCAACAACAACTTTCTCCATAGAGGAAGAATTAGACTCATCAAATATAACATGTATAAATTCTTCCACAATCAAAGTTCTTTTGTTATACACTCTATAAGTTTTGCTTGTGTTTGAATAGCCAAGAAAAATACCAACATCAAATTTTGGATCAAATTTGCCAAGATTATCTTTTGTGTTCAAAATAAAACATTTGCATCCAAAAACTTTGCAATAACTAATGTTGGGTTTTCTATATTTCCAAAGCTCATAGAGAGTATTATTGAGATGATGTCTAATCAATATGGTCCTAACCATTTTTTGAATAGACCTATTCTTTCTCTCTACAACTCTATTTTGTTGTAGAGTCCTAGGTGATGGAAATTTATGCTCAATGGCAAAATCATTAAAAAAATCACAAATGCATGATTTTCAAATTATCTACCATGATCACTTATAATACAAGAAATAACATATAAGTCATCTATCATGCATATACATCACACAATCATGAAATATGTAAGTATTCAAAGATTGAGAATTAAAGCATATCACTTATTTATCATGCTTAGGCATTACATAATCAATAAAAATCAAACAAATCTATCATGATGAGTTGACAAACTATCATCATAAATATATAACCATACATCATGATAAAGCACTCAATGTTAAACACAGTGATAATTTGATCATGTAAATATACAAGTATACTTTCACAAATTCAAGCTACTATCCATTTATTATGATCCACTCAACATAATAAATAGGCAAGATAAACTTATCCACTTCATGTTAATGCACTTAATGTTATGATACGAAATGAAATGTTAAATATTTACTAAGATTAAAACATCATCACTTATAATCAATAAGGCAATAATAGTTAGCAAAACAATTAAATCATCTTGCCTCATTATTTTTGCTTAGACCATGATCAAGTGATTATCCTCATAAGATTCATCAAGGAACTCTCCATCATTCCTTGATTGTGGTACCTACAAAGAAAACATTCACGTTGTGCCCTTTGGTACCCAAATACTCTTGGGTCCTTGAGTGTTACCAATGATTCCTTTTGGAACCCAAATACATTTTGCTCCATAATACACATTTTTTTTAATTCGACATCTATTCTTCATATGACCATTTTGATTGCAATAATAACATACAATTTGATCATTAATGGAGGTCGTTTTAACAAAATAACTCTTATAATATTTTTGTTTCAAATTTAGCTTATAACCAATACCTCCTTTATCAAACACACATTTTTGTGAATTAAGCAAATTATCCAACATCTTTTGCCCATTTGTGAATTTTAACACAATTTGATTTAGCTCATTGCTCTTCTTCTTAAGCAGTTCATTTTCTTTCATTAATTCATCAACATGTGATTTCTCATGCTCATATGAAGTACTTTGTTTGCAATTAAATCATGCAATTCTATCATGCAACATTTTATAATCTAACTCTAGTCCTTTAATCTTTTCATTTAATGAATCATTACATTTTTGTAAAGCATCATTTTCATTTTTCAAGTCATCTACATATGATTCTAGATGTTTGTGTGAAGTGCTAAATTTCTCATTTGATAATGCAACTTCATCATGCAATGTTTTATTCTCTAATTCTAATTCCTTTATCTTCTCATTCAATGAATCAATGCATTTTTGCATGGTATCCTCTTCATTTGTAAGTTCTAGCATTTTCTTCTTAAGGCATGCATTCTTTTTACCAAGTTTATCCACTCATCATGCAATTCTTTAAAAGCATCATGTAATTCATCATAAGTAGGAAGATCATTTACCATATCAAGTTCATCATCTGATTTATCTCCAATTGCCATAAATGCCAAATTTGACACTTCATAAAATCCCTCCTTATTTGTAGTCTCCTCATACACAATTTCATGTTTTCTCCAAATTTCATAAGCATTAGAACAATTTGAAACTCTATGAAATCCCTTTTTATCTAAGGCACAAAATAAAGCATTCATAGCCTTGGAATTTAAAGATATATTTTTCTTATCCAATTCACTTAAACATTCTTCCTAGGAATGAATGAACCATCACAAACTATTTCCCATAGTTCATAATCTAAGCCTTGTAAAAACACTCTCATCCTAGTTTTCCAATAAGGATAGTCATTACCATCAAAGAATGGAGGTCTAGTGGTGGATTGGCCTTCCATGAAAGTTGAACTAATTTGGGTTGCTATTAATCTTTAACTCTAGACGGTTAAGTCTACACAAGAGTAGCTCGCTCTGATACCAAATGAAATACTAACTAGGCAACCCAAGAGGGGGGTGAATTGAGTTTTTAAAAATTAAGCTAAGCAAACTACACAACAATCCAATCTAATGCCTTAATAAATTCGAAAACAATAAATTCAATAAAAGCACAATAATAAATGAACAAGGGAAGAGAAAGCAAACTCAAGAATTTTTACGTTGTTTGGCAATCCTCGCCTACGTCCACGCCTCCAAGCACACCGGACTTGAGGATTTCACTATCCAAGTCTTTCCAAGTCCTCAAACGTTTACAATTGACTTCAAGGTGTCAATGAACCTTTACAACAAGAGATTATCTCTCCAATCTCCTCACCCCAAGTGTTTCTCACACTTGTATACTCACAATTTGATGAGAAATGAAAATTACAACAAAAACTCTCTTTAAGAGTGGATATCCAAATGATAGCTCAATGAAGATTTAATCTATGATGATTTTTGAATTTGAAGCTCAATATAAGTTGTGTGCACTTGTTTATAGTTGCTTGGATTACCAAAAATGAATTGATTTTGAGTTTATATAGTTTGAGCTAAACAATTAGCCGTTATACACTTTTTGGTCATAACCGACTTGCCATTTATGGACATCCGGTTAGCCGCTTAATGTTACCGTTACAATCACAATTTTGAATTTTTGAACATCTGGTATGCCGCTTATGAAATCCGGATAGCCGTTTATGCTCCAGAAGCTTACTGCCCAAAATCCGGTTTGCCGTTTAACCATATCCGGTAAGCCGCTTTCAATTCGGATAGATTTTTCCCAACATCCGGCTTGCCGGTTTTTCACATCCGGTTAGCCGCTTGCTACAGTGAACTATTTTCTAAAATTATAGTTTGGCCCTAAAACTTTCCATAACTATATTATGGCCCAAAACGTTATGAAATTTTACAAATAAATCCAATTTCAGAATTTATAAGTAATGCTTTGTTAATCCCAAAACTTTTTGAAATTATGGTATAGCCCAAAATGCTATGACACTTTTCAAATAAGTCATTCTCTAAAATTTCAAGCAATACTTATTGATTTCAAAGTTTTCAAAATTCTTTCAAATAAACCATAAACTTGAAAAACAACTAATTTCATAAAATCATTTTTCCATTAAATATGAAACATATATAATGTGAAAATAGTGATTTATTAAAAAGAATAAAAAATAATTTGAGCTTAAAATATTAATCATTCTTAATCTTGTTTGTTATCATCAAAATCAACATTATGAAAACATATATGTTAACAAGAATTACAAATTAGATTTAACTCTCCGCCTGTAAATGTTTTCTTCTGTGTTGCATCACCCAGGTGATGTCTTCTAAACTCTACTTCTTTCCTTTAAAACATTGAGGACAATACTTCGTTCTGGTTGGGAGGAGGGAATAGTCGACAATTGTGGAATCTTAGTTAAGTTTTTATTGATTTTTTGTTGTAAAAACTAATTGTTGCTAACTTTTTGTGTTGAAGATGGCTGAATATGGAGTGTAATTACTCTAGAAACGCATCTTCTTCGTTAAAAAAAAATTCCAGACATTTTCTTTTTCTTTATTAAGCTTTGATATTCATTGTTTTTACTTCTTCTTTTTAATTTCTCCTTTATAAATATACATTTTCAAATTTTTGAGTCAAAGATGGCTAAATATGGAGTGTAGTGCCTTTAGAAACACATCTTCTTAGTTAAAAAAAAAACCATTTTCTTTTTCTATCATTTTAAGTGTAACTTTTCTAATTAGTTTTTATGCATCATTTTCACATTTTTGCATGCATATTTTCATTTCATGTTTAGAATAGGTTTGAGGTAGAATGTTGTTTGAAAAAAAAAAATTGTTTGATTTCTTTTAACATTGGATGACATGATGAATTTCAAATTTTAGTATTTATATTATCTTTGGTCTTAAGTGATGATACACTATGTTAGCTACTCTACATGTTGATGTCGGAGACAAATATGAGTTGCTTGAAGGAATGAACATGTCATAATAAGTACCAAGTGAGTTTTTAAGCCTATCATTTTTCTTGGAGAGTAACCATTTTGCCCATTCTTCATACAACTTAACAGTTTATTATTTTATACACGATCTCAAGATTTCTTTTGAGTTAACCCTTAAAAAAAATTGTAAAATTACAAAAAAAAGAAAAAATAATGTGTTGCTACATCTGGAGGCCCATTTAACTGTAGATTTGGAAGATTATTTAGAGCCCTAAAAGACGATGGAAAGGCTATCTTTGATCTGTTTAAGCCTTTCTAGCCATCCCTTTTGTGAAATATCTATAGTTAACCCTTTTGAGCCTTTAAAAAAAGAAAAAACTTTTTCTTTGTCAAACTTATCATCTTGACCCACTCCGATTTGGAGTATTACCCGATATCTTACAAGTTCCATCACCTATTTATGTTTGAGAAAAATGTAAGTAATTATTTTGTTCAGTGAAGTTGTGCCAAACAAAAGCAAAAAAAAAAATAATAAATTGTTGTTAAAAAAATAACAATAAAAGGTGAAATCCACCTTGCAACTTTCAAAAAAAAAATCTCTACAATTTTTCCCAAACATACACTTTATTTTCCTTATTTCCCCTCCTTTGTTAGCCATGTCCCTAGCCTACGTTACATTCTAATAAAAGTCCTTCTTGATTTTAGGGAACTGTAGTATGAAGGAGAAGCTCGTTATATGGGCTAAAAAGATGTAGTGGTGCATTAAAAAAATAATAAACAAATAAATAAATAAATTGGGTTGACTAGCATTTTTATTTGACTTGAGATCGTATTATTTCTAAACTGAGGGTATATTTCTTTCATTTTGGTGAGAGCATGTGATATCACTTCTTTATTATTTTCTCTCAATTACTATTCATTGTAGTGACTATTTTTATTGGGTTCAATTTCTTTGTGAGAGTGTCACTATTTCTAGTGAGATTTTGGGGTTTAACATGTCATTCTTGAAAGTAGCTGTGATAAAGTCTACTGGGCTGATTCATGTAGATGGTTGATGTGGGTGTGATGTTTCTTTAGATTGAAGATAATGCTTATACTTTTATTTAATTGCTATCATTGGTCTGATTGAATAAACAAGATTGTTTAAAAAAATAAAAAATAAAAAATTATTTTGGGTTTGAATTTTGTTTTCGTTTTATTTGCTAGGGACTGGCTATAAGCTAGTTGGGGGGTGTGTTGAGTGTTAGAAAATGTATATTTATAAAGGAGAAAATCGTCATTTTACACTTCAAATTTTACCAACACTTCTACTTTTATGTATTTTAGTCTCTTGTAATTTAATTATGTGTATTTTATTTTAATTATTTTATGCATTTTAGGGGTATCATGGTCATTTCACAATGAACGAGAAATCAGATGGAAAAATGGACATTACTTTTGAACTCAGGACAGTGGAAAACCTTTACAGGAGCATAAAAAGAAAAATGTCATTGTTCACATGTACGATACTATTCACATGTACGGTATTGTCTACGTTACTGTTCACAACACTGTTCACATAGACGGATCGATGACGTGGCATTGACTGATGATGTGGCATTGACTGATGAGGTGTCACGATTCCATTGGAGAGAATTCTTATGTACTGTTGATAGGTGACGTGGCAGTATGTTAGTGGACCAAAAATTACGCGTACGGTACATGCATATGCACAGGATTATTTTCAACCAAACTGCGTCACTGTTCAAACCAGTTGACTGTTCAAACCACATGGTCAAATCGCATACTGTTGACTGATGACGTGACGCAATCCTAAGCGTCCAAACTGTTTTTAATCAGATGACTATAATTTACTTAATGTATCTATAAAAAGGGGACCTCTCCCCCTTAATTAGATATCTCTGAATCCAATTTTGGGCTCTATTTTCTATAATTCCTTCTCCATCTTGTATTTTCTACGTATTTTAATAAATTTCCATTTTGGCCATAGTAAATTATGAGTAGCTAATTTTTTTTCAAGCTTGGGTTGAAGGTGAAGTCTCAACATGTGCCATGGGCTTAGTTGGTAAATTTATTTTCTCTTCCCCTCTAATTTTGGTGGATGTTTTGACTTTTCGTCGACAAATAATAATAATCTTGTTTAGATACCGCTCTGGTTTCACTGGCTCCCTAGTATAAGGTTATTATTATTTGGCACGATAAGGCCGTAGCACCATATTGATTAGAGTGTAGTTCATGAGGTGTGGATACCCCCCTCATGATTTAATTGGCACTAATATGGAATATTTAGCCCATAGTGCATATTGATACAAATCCAGATACCCAAGTGCCGCATTTCAATAGAATTTACTTCAATTTATTCTCGTCATTTTAATTCAAATTTTAGGATAATCTAAGTTACTTTCACCACAAATCCAACCACCAATTTAGAAAAATTAATTCTACACACAACTAGAATCAACCTCCTCGTGGGATCGACACTCGTCACCATTGATCTATTCTACAATAGATTCATGCACTTGAGAGTTCAATAAAATTTGCACAACACACCTATCACATGAAGAACAGAAAGTGCAAGCATATCGAAATATAGTTGGTCAATAGAAACCACATTGTAAAACTTTAGTAGCTGTTTTCTTAGCGCTGAAATGGTCTCTAGAAGCTTGTTCATGGAAGAATGAAAGAATATTCTAAATTTCACTTTCTGGGACACATCGTCTAACAATTTGATCTGCACAATACTTGCATAGATAAGGGTCATCCAAAAAGAAATTCTTTATTTCTACAAAAATTTGGTCATTGTCTATCCTTTAAAGAAAATGGGAATAGTCTAAGTTTAACATCATCATCTGAAAATTTCTCATATTTAAAAGTTTGACAAACAGCATGAAAATCATTCAAATAATTATATGGGTCCTCATTTTCTAGGCCATAGAAATTAAGAGACAATTTAGCACACTAGATTTTAGTTCAAAACTCCTAGCAGCTACATTTGGGTATCTTATGCATGATGTGCTCAAATTAGCTAAGGGACTAAAGTAATCCTTAAATGGCCTCTCCTGTGGTGCTTGTTGTTGTTGCCAATCCATTTCACTTTTATTTTTAACGGCAATATGTTTGTGTGTGCACAGTTTTTTTCGAGTTCAAGGTCTATAGGCTCAAGATTAAGTAATAATGACTTTCGACTATGCATGTAAAGAACACAAAAAAAAAATGGAATAAAATAAATAAAAATAAAAAAATGAGAAATTACGATACTAATCTTATCGCGCTGTTACAACATTTCTATAAAAACACACTAAGATATACGTGAAATAAAATAACTAAAAACTAAAATAAATTAATATGATAAACAAAAAATTACAAAGAAAAATAACTTGAAAATTAAATTACAGAATTTTAAAGAAGAGAAAAAGAAAAGAGATTTCTTACCTCAAAAGGAAAACAATTACAAGAAAACAATTAAAAGAAATTATTTACAAAAATTAATTTCATGAATTAAAATAATTTACCTCCCCGGTAACGGCGCCAAAAACTTATTGTGCAAATTTTATTGAACTCGCAAGCGCATGAATCTATTGTAGAATAGATCATGGTGACGAGTGTCGATCCCACGAGTAGGTGGATTTTAATTATATGTAGAATTAATTTTCTAAGTTGGTGGTTGGATTTAAGGTAAAAATGATTTGGAATATCCTAAAATTTAAATTGAAATGGCAAAATTAAATTAAGGTGGAAAATATTATAATCGAAGTGCTTGGGTATTTGGATCTGCATCAACACACACAATGTGATAAATATTCCTTATTAGTGTCAATTAAATCATGAGGGGGGTATCCACTCCTCATGGACTACGCTCTAATCAATATAGTCTTAAGGGATTATCGTGCCAAATAATAATAACCTTATACTAGGGAGCCAGTTAAACCAGGGCGATATCTAGACAAGATTATTACTATTTGTTGACGAAAAGTCAAAACATCCACCTTAATTAGAGGGGAAGAGAAAATAAATTTACTAAATAAAGCCCATGGCACATGTTAAGACTTAACTTTCAACCCAAGCTTGAAAGAAAATTAGCTACTCATAATTGAACTAGGGGTAAAATGAGAATTTATTAAAATACATAGAAAATACAAGATGGAGAAGGAATTATAGAAAATTGAACTCAAAAACGAATTCAGAGATTCCAAATTAAGGGGGGAGAGCCCCCTTTTTATAGATACACTGAGTAAATCATTGCGATCGGATTAATAACATTTTAAACGCTTAGGATTACGCCACGTCATCAGTCAACAGTATGCAGTTTGACCACGCGGTTTGAACAGTCAAGCGGCTTGAATAGTGACGCGGTTTGGTTGTAAATAATCCCGTGTATATGCATGTATCGTACACACGATTTTTGATCCACTGACATGCTGCCATGTCACCGATTAACAATACATAAGAATTTTAGTCCAATAGAATCGTGACACCTTATCAGTCAATGCCACGTCATCATTTCGTATATGTGAACGGTGTCGTGAATAGTAACATGGACTGTACCGTACATGTGAACAATTCTATTTTTCCTTTTATGTTCCTCCTAAGGTTTTCGACTGTTTTAAGTTTAAAACTGATATTTTGCTGACTGATCTCTCACTCATTGTGAAATGACCATGATGCCCCTAAAATACATAAAATACTTAATTAAAATAAAACACACATAATTAAATCACAAGAAGCTTAAATTCATAAAAGTAAAAATGTTAGTAAGACTTAAAATGTAAAATTACAATTTTTTCCTTTATAAATATACAGTTTCTAACACGAAACATCATCCACATAAATAAAAAAAACAAGTATAGAGCTCTACCTTGATCTGAGCCACCAAAATAAACACAATTATCATACTTGCTTTTGTGATAGCCATTGTTCATCATCAACTCATCAAATCTCCCATACCACTGTCTATGGGATTGTTTGAGTCCATGTAATGACTTATGCAACAAACAAACATAATCCACTTTCCCTTTGTACTTAAAACCTTCAAGTTGCATCATCAGTATCTGTTCGTCAAGATTTCCATGAAGAAAGGCTGTTTTAACATCCATTTGCTCCAATTCCATATCTAGCAAAGCCACCATAGCTAACTTGATTCTTATAGACCTGTGTTTGACAGCAGGAGAGAAACTTTCAATGAAATCTATGCCTTCTCTCTATATATACCCTCTAGCCACAAGTCTTACTTTGTACCTAGAGGGCTTTACATATGGAATACCCTCATTCTTCTTTAAAATGCATTTACAACTGATTAGCTTCCTGTTTCCTGGATCTTGCACAAGTGTTTATGTTTTATTTATCTATAGGGAATCCATCTCTTCTTACATGTTTGCATGTCTACAAGCCACTTATCACAATCTTTACCTTTAATGGCTTCATAATAGCTTCCGGGTTCCTCAAATGCAATCTCATCAATACTTACTAATGCAAAAGCAATTAAGTCAGCATAACCAAATCTATCTGGTGCTCTGGTTGGCCTTCTAACCCTATCTCTAGCCAATTGATAAGCTTGTAAATCAGATTGATGCAAGGTTGGTGACTCAGTGTCTTGAACTTCAGTATGCATCTTGTCTTCATTATTAGATGCTTCTATTTGATGACCAAAAAACTCCACCTTAAGTGTTGGTGTATCAGTGGGATGTCCATCATCATTATTAACAAGTATATTAGTATTACCAGCTGCACTTTCTTTCAACAATGCAGCCTCATGGAACACTACATCTCTACTGATAATGCATTTCTTTTATTCTCCACACCAAACCCTGTACACTTTGACTCCATCAGGGTATCCAACAAAGATTCCCTTTAAGGCTCTAGCATTTAGCTTACCTTGATTGATGTGTATATAGGCAGGGCACCCAAAAATTCTAAGATTTTCATACTTTGGCAGTCTTCCAAACCATACCTTTTTTGGTGTCTTGAAGTCAATAGCTGCTGAAAACTCTATAAAAATGAGAGTTATGATAACACTTTTAAACTTAAATTAATACTACTTAGAGAGTAAATGATGTGTTTTCATTGCATTTTTGTATATTTTGCATAATCATTCATTTTAGTTTATTCTTCGTAAATTTTGTTTGATTTATAATAATTTGTGTACTTAAATCATATGTATAATTGTAGGGGACCGAAAGCTCAAATTTCAAGAAAGGAATACTAATGCAATAGGCTTACAAAAGATAGAAAATAACTTAGCTATAGAAGAATTGAAACAAATCTACAACAGTGTCGTTGCTGTAGTTGTTGTTGTAGCAACCATTGCCATTGTTGTAGCAATCCTAGAACAACGACAAAGCAAATTTTACAGAATATTGCGATCTGCAGTTTCTTAATTTGGAAGACACGCGACCTATGCTTCCGTTTACCCTAATTTTCAACTATAAAAGGAGTACACATCATAAGAAAAAGGGAGGGCCGTCACCCAAAGAGAAAAACCACAAAGAAACACAAGAAAAACATAATTTAAGAGAGAGATTAAGGGCTGCACAAGAGGAAAATTTGCATAAATCAATTAGAAGCTCAGTCATTCTTATTCTTCTCTTGTTTTCTTATTTTCTATTTATTCATGGGGATGTGTTTCATGGCTGAACCTTACTCTTTATTTTTCTTTTGCAAATCATGTACTAAATTTATTTATAGTTGAGTAATAAACAATCTTAATGGTTTATTGACTGAAAAATATGTGTTGCTGCATGTTTGCTATAACATTTTGTTTTGATAATATTTATTTTTTATTCATTATTTCGTTTGATCACCCATTTAATGATACAAGTTAGGAAAGAGCCACAAAATGACCTATCTTAGTAGAACATATCAGAGCAATACTTGGTTTTAGATTGAGTTTTCTAGATTGAGTTTTACTTGATGCCTAAAGGGCCATACTTAATCTAAAATTAGTGATCAAATAGATATAGGGATTCACCTCGTAGGCAAATAGAACCTAGGCGTGTAATGCTATATCTTATATTGGCATAACAACTGATCACTGTTAGGTTGCATATAGATATAAGATATCCAATATGCAACAGTTGAGGATACATAAGGATTATGTCTAGTACTGTAGCAGATGCTGTAGAAACCGAGCCAAACATTAGAAACATAGTCAAAACCATTAAGAGAGTTTAATCACTCAACTACTCTATATTCCCATTGGTTTTATCCTTGACTTAGACGTGATAATTTACTTTGTTGCATTTTATTTATTGTGTTTTTATTTTAATTAGTATATTAGTTTCATTAATTTTTTTATTTTAATTTAGAACAAAATCTGCACTGTTCAGATTGCTGTAGCAATCTAATAACATCAATCCCTATGGAGACGATCTTGAATACTCATCATTATATTACTAGTTTTGTACACTTGCACATTGACACCAATAGCATTTGAATTTATACCCAATAAGTTTTTGGTGCCGTTTCCGGGGATTGATTGTTTATTTTTGAATTGTGAAGTTAATTTTGACAGTGCCAACATTTATTTAATTTGTTCAATTTATTGACATATCAAAATTGCATGCGCAAATACAGATTTGTTGAATTTCAATTTGATCCTGAGATTGAAAGGATTGTAAGGAGATTGCGAAGAGAGCAAAGAAATTCAAAAACTGCTTCAGAAATGGATAACTTGCAACATTTGGGAAACTTGGATCCTCACGGGCCACTACAACCTATCAATGTTTAAGAAGGGTAAAATGGGTAAATTAATCAGAGACAACCAGGCAACAACAATATCATTTACATGGCAGATGACAGAGACAGAGTTATAAGAGATTATGTTGTGTTAACTCCTCAAGTTGTACACCTTGGAAAAGTCAGACCTAAAGTGGAAGCTGCCAACTTTGACTTAAACCAGTGATATTTCAGATGCTGCAAACAGTGGGTCAATTTAATGGACTGCCATCTGAAGATCCCCATCTCTATCTTAAGTTGTTTTTGGAGGTGAGTGACGCTTTTAAAATTAATGGAGCATTACATGATGCTTTGAGATTGAGCAAGAGCATGGTTGAATTCTTTACCATCTGATTCCAACACTACATGGAATGACTTGGCTGACAAATTCTTGATGAAATATTTTCCACCAACCAAGAATGCAAAATTGCGGAATGAGATCACCTCTTTTCATCAACTTGAAGATGAGAACTTGTATGAGGCTTGGGAAAGATTTAAGGAGTTCCTCAAAATATTTCCTCATCATGGCATTCCTTGTTGCATACAGCTAGAAACCTTCTACAATTGGTTGAATCCAAGCACTAGATTGATGGTCGATTCTTCAGCAAATGGAGTTCTATTATCTAAATCATACACTGAAGCCTATGAAATTTTGGAGAGAATTGCTAACAACAACTATCAGTGGCATCAACCAGACAAACTACAGCAAGAGGAGCAGCAGGGGTACATAACATAGATGCAATTACAACACTATCAGCCCAAGTAACATCATTGACCAACATGGTGAAAGCCATCACCATTGCTCCTGCAGCAGTAAAGCAAGTTGCTGAATTATCTTGTGTGTATTGTGGAGAGGAGTATGTATTTGACAACTGCCCAGGAAATCTAGCATCAGTAAATTATGTGGGAAACTTCAACCGACAGACCTAGAACAATCCATCTTCCAATACTTACAACCCTGGATGGAGACAGCACCTGAATTTTTCATAGAGTTATCAGAACCAGACTGTTGTAGCACCTAATGAACAGAATAGACCTGCTCAACCACCTAGATTTTATCAGCAAAATCAAGGGTAAAGAAGCATCAACAATGATCAACTCAGCTCCCTTAAAGCTTTAATTAAGGATTATATTGTGAAGAATAAAGCGGTTGTCCAAAGTCATGCAGCATATTTGAGAAACCTATAAAATCAAATTGGACATCTTGTTACAGCATTAACCAACAGACCTCAGGGTAGTTTACCCAGCAACACAGAAGACCCAAGAAAATAAGAGAAAGAGCACTGCAAAATGATTAACTTAAGATCTGACCAGGATGTTCATAGAACAGTTGGTGTACCAAAAAAAAGAGTTGAGTCCACTTCAACCTAGAGAAAAACTCAAATTCAATAAGAGTAACAATCCTCCACTACACAACACACTGGCACGAGCAGCCAAGGTACAACATCTGCCGAAAATGATGATCTAACAACTATGGATAACAAGGCTGCAACACCAACCGAGAATATGGCAAAAGAGAAGCAGTCTGCACAACTTACTGTAGCATAAGAGTTTAGGCATCCACTAACCTTTCCTCAAAGGTTCCAAAGACAGCAACAAGACAAGCAATTTAGTAAAATCTTGGGAGTGCTGAAACAACTACATATCAATATCCCTTTTATGGAAACTCTAGAGCAAATGTCGAATTATGCGAAATTTTTTAAGATATTTTGATAAAGAAAAAAAACTTGGAGAATTTGAAACAATTGCTCTAACATAAGAGTACAACCGAATGCTTCAGAGTAAGATACCACAAAAGATGAATGATCGAGGAAGCTTCACAATCTCATTCTCCATAGGCACTAAATACAGTGGTAAAGTATTTTGTGATCTGGGGGCTATCATCAATCTTATGCCTTTATCAGTGTTTAAGCAATTTGGAGTTGGGGAATGTCGACTAACAACAGTGACTTTACAACTTGCTGACAGATCTCATGCTTATCCAAAAGGGAAGATTAAAGATGTGTTGGTGAAGGTGGATAAATTTATTTTTCCGGTGGATTTCATTGTACTAGACTTTGATGTAGACAAAGAAGTGTCAATTATTCTAGGAAAACCCTTCTTAGCCACGGGAAAGACTTTAATTGACGTGCAGAAATGAGAGTTGACTATGCGGGTGAATGATCAGCAAGTTACATTCAATGTATTGGATACTATGAAGAGTCTCGATGAGGTTGAAGACTGTAATTTTATCAGTGTTGTGGACTTTGTTGTAGCAAAGATATTGCACAGTTGTTGCAATAAGAAAGAAATTAATGCTGTAACATTTAAAGAACTTGATGATGAAGATCGTCGAGCAGCTAAAATAGCATGGTTATGAGAGAAGCAACCCTTTAGACTTGACAAGCAAATCTAGCAAAGGGAATTCACTCTAGGACAACAAGAATTCAAGGTTAATGGGCCGAGAATGAAGAGAAGTTGTTTTAAGCTTTTAAGGCATTGAATTTAGATTTTAAATTATTTAATTTTTCTTTTTGTTATTTTAAGTGTGCATCTAATTTTTATGTCTTTGCGTTAAATTAAAGCAAGTAAAAAAAATTGGGCAAAGTCTGTGTAATGCTGCAACACCTCTGGAATTTGATCAAAGTGGTGCACACACACTTTGGACAGAATGAGGCCTAAGTCTAAAACTTGAACTGCTACGACAATTTTGTATGACTAAGAGTGTGATATGAGGATTGAAGAATCCTTGCAAATTTGATGACAGAGCTAAGTTAATTGTTGCATGATTGTGTGATTGAAGTATTAGTGTTGTTGTCATTATTTGAGGACTTTTAAACTTAAATCAATACTACTTAGAGAGTAAATGATGTGTTTTCATTGCATTTTTGTATATTTTGCATAATCATTCATTTTAGTTTATTCCTCATAAATTTTGTTTGATTTAGAATAAATTGTGTACTTAAATCATATGCATAATTGTAGGTGACTAGAAGCTCAAATTTCAAGGAAGGAATGCTATTGTAATAGGCCTATAAAAGATGGAAAAAAGCTTGGCTACAAAAGAATTGAAATAAATCTGGAACAGTGCAGTTGTTGTAGTCGTTGCTGCAGCAATCATTGCTGTAACAACCATTGTCATTGTTGTAGCAATCCTGGAACAATGAGAGAGAAACTTTTGCAGAATATTGCAATCTACAATTTTCTAATCTGGAAGACACGCGACCTACGCTTCTGTTTACTCTAATTTTCAACTATAAAAGGAGCACACATCTTTTACTGTTTGAGTAATTTTTCATGATGGCGTCAGCAGATCAGAGTTTTAGATAATGAAGGATTATGCAATCCCCAAATACCAGTGACAAATATCCTGTCCTTTTATAAATTGGATGTGTTTTAAATTTCAATTATTATTTCTAATTTATCACACTAACCACCTTCTTTTTTCTATCTTATCACCTCCTATAAATTAGGGATTTAGTGTAGTGTCTTATCCAACTCCAAGTCAGCAAAACTAGCTACCACACTAGGTTCACCCAAAGAACACTTACGAAGTGCATCTAAGAAGAAGTGAACAGTTTCTAGCAACTATTGCAGTAAAAGATCCAACACTAGGGGACTATCTCCTGCCAGCTCGTTTTTATTTTCTCTAACATTTTCAACTTTTCTTTTATTTATTTGTTTTTTACTGATCAAGTTGCATTTCTTGCTTGTTAATGCATGCATGTTCTTTTTGCTTTTAATTTGTGTGCTTGTGAGGACACAACACCTCTCAAGTTTTGGGGGGGTTGTGTTATTATGTATTGTGATTGTGAGTGCATGTGTTTATGCTTGTGTTGTGTGTTGTGTGAAGCTCTATTATCTAATATTTGTGTATGGATTTGAAAACCTAATTAAGATAAATTGAGTGTTATTCAATATTTATGAGAATGCTAAGTAGGGATAGTTTATATATGAGGTTGAAATTCTGTCAAAACACTTAAACTTTGATTGAGTTTCTTGAGTATATTGTAGCAGAGCCAGGAAAAAAAAAGAGTAGAAAATATCTCAAGTTTTGGGGAAACTTTTTGTTGAATTGTACCTGTTATGAAATAAATTCTACTCCAATGGTTTAAGTTGTTGAGTAACCAGGATTGAGTATGCACCCCATATGCAAACTTGAGTCCAAAGGCAACAAGAGTTATGAGCAGTACTACAGCAATTATATATAAAAAAAAAGGAAAACAAATGGTGATGAAGGAATGAAAAATAAGGGGGTCCACTGAGTAACCTGGTCTGTTCATGAGCCCTATGTTCAGCCTTTAGTCAAAGGCGTCCAAAGGTAAGACCTACATATAGCATCCTGGATGTGTTGCTGCAGCAACTCTGACATGTACTTTGAGTGAGTAATTGGGTGTCGTCATTACAAGTGATAGGCATTCACATGAAAGCTCAATGTTGCGTTGAAAGGTTTAACAAAAAAAAAAACAAAAAAATTATTTTTGTTGTAGCAGAGTTTAAGTTTATTTGTGAATTCTTCTCCCTTCATATGTGAATATATTTGTGTTCTACCTCTGAATTATATGCAATTTCTGTGTAATGCTGTAACACCTCTTGAATTTGGTCAAAGTGGCGCACACACACTTTGGACAGAATGAGGCCCAAGTCTAAAATTTGAACTGCTACGACAATTTTGTATGACTAAGAGTGTGATCTGTGTTGTGCAAATTTTAATGTACTCGCAAGCGCACGAATCTATTGTAGTGTAGATCAATGGTGACGAGTGTCGATCCCACGAGGAGGTGGATTTTAATTATATATAGAATTAATTTTGTAAATGGGTGATTGGATTTGTGGTGGAAAATATGCTAAAACTTAAATTAAAATGGCGAGAATAAATTCTAAAACTGGAATTGCAATAGCGAGAATAAATTGAAGATAATTCTATTGAAATGACGTACTTGGGTATCTGGATCCGTATCAACATGCATCATGGGCTAAATAATCAGTATTAATACCAATTAAATCATGAGGGGGGAATCCACACCTCATGAACCACGCTCTAATAAATATGGTGCTAAGGGCTTATCGTGCCAAATAATAATAACCTTGTACTAGAGGGCCGGTGAAACCAAGGCGGTACTAGACAAGATTAGTATTATTTGTCGACGAGAAGTCAAAACATCCACAAAAACTAGAGGGGAAGAGAAAATAAATTTACCAAATAAAGCCCATGACACATGTTGAGACTTCACCTTCAACCCAAGCTTGAAAGAAAATTAGCCACTCATAATTGAACTAGGGGCAAAATGGGAATTTATTAAAATATAAAGAAAATACAAGATGGAGAAGGAATTACAGAAAATGGATCCCAAAAATGGATTCAGAGCTATCAAATTAGGGGGGGAGGCCCCCTTTTTATAGATACATGGAGTAAATCATGGCCATCGGATTAAAAACAGTTTGGACGCTCAGGATTGCGCCACGTCATCAGTCAACAGTCCACGGTTTGACCACGCGGATGAACAGTAACACGGTTTGACCTGGATGAACAGTAACGCAGTTTGGTTGAAAATAATCCTGTGTGATGCATGCACCGTACGCGAGATTTTTCGTCCACTGATATGTTGCCACGTCACCATCAACAGTATATAAGAATTTTAGTCTAACAGGATCGTGACACCTCATCAGTCAATGCCACGTCATCGGTCAATGTCACGTCATCGATTTGTCTATATGAACAGTGTCGTGAACAGTAACGTAGACAGTACCGTACCCGTGAATAGTACCGTACATGTGAATAGTGCCATTTTTCCTTTTATACTCCTCCTAAGGTTTTCAACCGTCCTGAGTTCAAAAGTGATGTCCGTTTTGCCGTCTGATCTCTCCTTTATTGTGAAATGACTATAATGCCCCTAAAATACATAAATTACTTAATTAAAATAAAACACATGTAATTAAACCACAAGAATGTTAAATACATAAAAGTAAGGGTTGTTAGTAAGACTTGAAATGTAAAATGACGGTTTTCTCCTTTATAAATATGCATTTTCTAACACTCAACACACCCCCCAACCAGCTGATTGCTAGTCCCTAGCAAATAAAGCGAAAACAAAATTCAAATTTCAAAATGATTTTTTTTTTTGAACACTCGTATTTATTCAATCAGATTAATGATAGCGATCAAAGAAAAGTATAAACATTATCTCCAGTCTAAAGAAACATCACATCTTCATCAACCATCCACATGAATCAACCCAGTAGACTTTGTTATAGCTACTTTCAAGAATGACATGTCTAACCCCAAATTCTCACTGGAAGTAGTGACACTCTCACAAAGAAATTAAACCCAATAAAAATAGTCACTCCAATGAATGGTAATTGAGAGAGAAAATAATAAAGGAGTGATATCACATGCTCTCACCAAGATGAAAGAAATATGCCCTCAGCTTAGAAATAATACGATCTCAAGTAAAATAAAAATGCTAGTCAACCCACTTTATTCATCTTTTTTTTTAATTATTTTTTTTTATGCATTACTACATCTTTTTTAGCCCATATAACTAGCTTCTATTTCAGATTATAGTTCCCTAAAATCAAGAAGGACTTTTATTAGGACGTAATGTAGGTTAAGGACATGGTTAACAAAGAATGGAAATAAGGAAAACAAAGTGTATGTTTGAGAAAAGAAATGCAGAGATTTATTTATTTATTTATATTTTTTTTTTTGGAAGTTTCAAGGTGGATTTCACCTTTTATTGTTCTTTTTTATTCTTTTGAAACAACAACTTTTGTTTTTGTTTTTTTTTTTTGGCATAACTTCACTGAACAAAATAATTATTTACATTTTTCTCAAACATAAATAGGTGATGTAACTTATAAGACATCGGGTAATACTCCAAATCGGAGTGGGTCAAGATGATAAGTTGACAAAGAAAATGTTTTTTTTTTTTAAAGGCTCAAAAGGGTTAACTATGGATATATCACAAAAGGGATGGCTAGAAAGGCTCAAACGGATCAAAGATGGCCTTTCCATCGTCTTTTAGGGTTCTAAATAATCGTCCATATCTACTAGTTAGATGGGCCTCCAAATGTAGCAACACACATTTTTTTTTTTTTAAGGGTTAACTCAAAAGAAAACTAGAGATTGTGTATAAAATTATAAACTACAAAGCTGTATGAAGAATGGGCAAAAGGGTTACTCTCCAAGAAAAATAATAGGCTCAAAAACTCACTTGGTACTTATTATGACATGTTCATTCCTTCAAGCAACTCATATTTGTCTCCGACATCAACATGTAAAGTAGCAAACATAGTGTAACATCACTTAAGACCAAAGATAATACAAATACTAAAATTTGAAATTCATCATGTCATCCAATATTAAAACAAATCACACATTTTTTTTTTAAACAACATTCTACCCCCCAACCTATTCTAAGCATGAAAGGAAAATATGCATGCAGAAATGCGAAAATGACACAGAAAAACTAATTAGAAAAGTTACACTTAAAATGATGGAAAAACAAAATGATTTTTTTTTTAAACTTAGAAGATGCGTTTCTAGAGGCACTACACTCCATATTCAGCCATTTTCGACTCAAAAGTTGGAAAATGTATATTCATAGAGGAGAAATTAAAAGGAAGAAGAGAAATGAACATAAAAACTCAATAAAGAAAAAAAATGTTTGAATTTTTTTTAATTTTTTAATTTTTTTAATTATTTTTTAAAATGAAGAAGATGCGTTTCTAGAGTCACTACACTCCATATTCAGCCATCTTCAACACAAAACGTTAGCAACAGTTAGTTTCTACAACAAAAGATTAGTAAAAACTTAACCAAAGTTCCACAATTGTCGACTATTCCCTCCCCCCAACCAGAACGAAACATTGTCCTCAATGTTTGAAATGAAAGAAGTAGAGTTTAGAAGACATCACCTGGGTGGTGCAACACAGAAGAAAATATTTACAAGCGGAGAGTTAAATCTAATTTGTACTTCTTACTGCTGCTACTGTTACCATCATTATTTGGTCGCTCCAACACAAAGGTCCAGGGGTTTGGCTCCGGTCTATAAGCTTGTAACAGATCAAGTAGCTCATTAGCAGTGTGAGCACAAATAAAAAGTTTTTTCGCATGGGAAGGAATGAAGTAGTTTTTTATTGCATGGTTAAGAAATACGATAAAGCCATCATAAAAGTTATTGACATTTAACAAACCGATGGGTTTCTGGTGGATGTGCAGATGGGCCCAAGATGCTAGTGTGATAAGTGCCTCTAGTGTTGCAAGATCTCCTGGAAGAAAAATAAAAGCATCAGCATAACTAAGCATTTCAGTTATTCTTTCTTGCATACCTGAGACGACTAACTCTTCTCCAGTTGATGAGTCAGACGAACTGCCCAATGGTTTTAGGACTCTTGGGATGATGCCTAACACTTGACTTCCTCTGATAAAAGCTGCTTCTGAGACCATTTTTGATAACCCTCGGTTACCTCCTCCATACACCAAGTGTAATTTTCTCGCTGCTATACTTCGACCAAGATCTATGGCTGCCTCAACGAACTCTTTATGTTTGCCATAGGTAAATCCAGAAAGTACACAAATGCTCTTGAATTGTCTATTGGGAGTAGCTGCCATTGTGATACTTCTCAAAAATAATTTGTGAGTGCTTGACAAAAGAAATCACATTTAAGAGTCTTGGTGACAGTAGGTCACAGCTGTGTATTAGGTAACATGTCAGTGTCAAATAACGCGTAAAGCACATGGCTCGTGAGTCAAAAAGAAAACAGTAAAAGGAAAAAAAAAGCAAACAGTAATTAAATTATTAAAGACAATAATGCAAACAATAAAATAACAGTGAAATGAAATAAAATAACAGTAAAGTAAAAAGGATATTTACAGGTAGTTGCGACTGTGGCTCACATCTTCCTCTGGTTTTACGTCCAGAAACGGCTTGAACGCCCTCTATGGGTCGAGGATAGGCTTCCCATCCAGTTTTCTTATAAACTGGCAAACAGGGTCGTTTATAGTCAGATTCCCGAGACTATATCGTGCATGCTCTTTCTGGAATAATGGCCATAACTGGAGAATCGCTCCTTGCACATATCCACTGGGATGCGTTTCAGGAGACAAAAGGATATCGTCTAATGACTCCTTATTCAAGCCATCCCTAATGAATTGAATCTTATCTTCCCTGTTATCAGACACCATTCCTAAAGAACATGGGTTTCTACCGCAACTCATTCTGGCACACTTATGACAAGCAACAGAAATTCTTCGAGCTCGTCGTTTTCTTGCATAATTTCCTTTACCACAACCAGGCATGAATGCAATAAATTTTTGAGGTAACTCACCTGCCAATCGTACTTTCGCCTTGATTAACCAACGGATGTCAGCAGGTATGTTATTCTTCATGAATAATCGCATGCGTTCGGACCGAGCTTTGTAGATCGTAAGGAGGGCATTCTAAGGAAGTGAAGGGAATCGCTTGTGAAGCTTCGCTAAGATCTCGTTTCTATCCATACCTTCGCCTCAGAATGTCAGTTATTATGGGAAACTGAAGTAACCGACTTAATTGTCACGGAGTACCGTTATCCGCCACTTCACCGGGGTAAGAAACTAAAGCACACAAACAGAAAAACAAATCAAAACACACAAAGAAAATTAAAATTGTCCTCTTATTGAATTTACCTCAAGCTCCAACTGGATGTCGTAAACACTTCTCTCAATGTCTCTGAGTTGGCGTTCTAAACCCTCAACATAGGCTACTAAATCTGGTGGTTGTAGAGCCCAAATGCGATGTGTTTTACAAAATTGAATTTGCCTTTTGAGATGAGTTTTGACACGTTGAAGTGGTTTAAGAATGTTCAGGAGGAACGGTCTAAGTAAGGTACTCATGATTAAAAATAATAAGGGAAAACTTAATAGTTAAACAAACACACTTATGCAAAAATAATTTCAATTAGCAAAAGAATAATATAAAGAAAGAAAAAATCAAATCAACGAAAAGAAAAGAAAAAAAAAATTCAATTCAAATTTGGTGGGTCACTCAAATTTATTTCGGTGTCTTCTCCATGTGGTTGGTACTCTAGATATGACTTTAATCTTTGACCATTAACTTTAAACGTGACACCGTTCTTTGGGTCCTTAATTTCAATTGCCCCATGTGGAAAAACAGTATGAACAATAAATGGACCAGACCAACGAGAGCGTAACTTACCTGGGAATAGGTGCAAGCGAGAATTGAATAAAAGTACTTTCTGACCTGGAGTGAAAGATTTTCTCATAACGTGCTTGTCGTGGAAGACTTTCATCCGCTGCTTGTAAATTTTGGCATTTTCGTATGCATCATTTCGAATTTCTTCAAGTTTTGCCAGTTGTAATCTTCTTTCTGAGCTGGCTTGTTGCATGTCAAAGTTAAATTTCTTGATGGCCCAATACGCACGATGCTCGAGTTCCACAGGTAGGTGGCAAGCTTTTCCATACACTAGCCTATAGGGTGACATCCCAATCGGGGTCTTGAAAGCCGTTCTGTATGCCCATAATGCATCATCAAGTCTTAATGACCAATCTTTCCTGTCTGGCCTCACCGTTTTTTCTAATATGTGCTTTATTTCTCGATTGGAGATCTCAACTTGGCCACTGGTTTGCGGATGATACGGAGTCGCCACTTTGTGTGTGATGGAATACTTTTTCAAAAGAGTTTTGAATGCTTTGTTACAAAAGTGGGCACCACCATCACTGATTATCGCTCTAGGGAATCCAAAGCGTGAAACAATGTTGCTTTTCAAAAATCCTATCACCACCTTGTGATCATTGGTTCGACATGCAATTGCTTCTACCCATTTTGATACATAGTCAACAGCAACCAATATGTATTGATGGCCAAAAGAAGAGGGAAATGGTCCCATGAAGTCGATACCCCATACGTCAAAAATCTCAACCACTAAAATTGGATTTAGTGGCATCATGTTCCTTCGCGTAATGCTCCCCATTCGTTGACACCTATCACATGAAGAACAGAAAGTGTAAGCATCTCGAAATATAGTTGGCCAATAAAAACCACATTGTAAAATTTTAGTCGCTGTTTTCTTAGCACTGAAATGGCCTCCACAAGCTTGTTCATGGCAGAATGAAAGGATATTCTGAATTTCACTTTCTGGGACACATCGTCTAACAATTTGGTCTGAATAATACTTGAACAAATATGAGTCATCCCAAAAGAAATTCTTTATTTCTGCATAGAATTTAGCCTTGTCTTGCTTGGTCCAATGCTCTGGAAGTTTACCTGTAACAAGATAATTAACTATATCAGCATACCAAGGTAATACTTCCACATTCATTAATTGTTCATCTGGAAATGACTCATTCAATGGTAATGGCTCTGTAATTGTGTCAAAATGTAGACGAGAGAGATGGTCCGCCACAACATTTTCTGTCCCTTTCTTATCTTTGAATTCCAAGTCAAATTCCTGCAAAAGTAACACCCAACAAATTAGTCTAGCCTTTGCATCTTTCTTTGTGAGAAGATATTTAAGAGCAGCATTATCTGTGAATATAATTATTTTACAACCAATGAGATAAGATCGAAATTTTTCCAATGCAAACACTACTGCTAGCATTTCTTTTTCAGTAGTTGAATAGTTCAACTGTGCATCATTCAATGTCATACTAGCATAGTAAATAACATGGGAAATTCAATCAACTCTTTGTCCTAATACTGCTCCTACTGCATAATCAGATGCATCACACATGAGCTCAAATGGTAAGCTCCAGTTTGGGGGCTGAATGATGGGTGATGATGTCAACAAATGCTTTAATTTTTCAAACGACACAAGACATGAATCATCAAAGACAAAAGGTACATCCTTAGCAAGTAGATTGCATAAGGGTCTAGAAACTTTGCTAAAATCTTTAATGAAATGTCTATAAAAAACCAGCATGCCCAAGGAAAGATCTTACTTCTCTGACTGTTTTAGGTGGAGGAAGATAAAGGATAACCTCATACCTTACTCGAAATGTGGAGATCACCTTGCATTCTTTAAGATCAATACATCTTCAAACCTTTAGTATGTAAACATTGCACGAGTCACCAAGCGATTCATAAGACTCAGAGAACAATCACTTTCGTTTTACAGGTGCATTACATAATAAATGGATGGTGCAAAAGGGCAATGAATGGTTTTTCTGGTGCTATGGGATCTGATTGTATCCTGAATAGCCATCTTAGAAAGCAATTAAAATTCATGGCCTGTTAATCTATCAAGCATTTGATCGATAAATGGTCAAGGAAAAGTGGCCCCCTTTACGAATGTGACCAAGAATTCAAATTCTCATAATCAATGCATTAAACGCCATCATGTAGGCACTCTAGTTGGTATTAATTCATTATCGTATTGGTTCACTACTGTAACTCCTGACCTTTTGGGGACAACTTGTACATGACATGACCCATGAAATATCAGAAATTGGGTAAATGATACCTGCATCTAATAGCTTAAGGACTTCTGTTCTAACAACTTCTTTCATATTAGGATTTAACCGACGTTGCATTTCCCTAGTAGATTTAGCATTTTCATCAAGGTGAATGTAATGCATGCAATCTGCAGGGTTTATACCTTTTATGTCTGCTATGGTCCATCCTAATGCTCCTTTATGCTCTTTCAAAATATCCAACAACTTACCTTTTTGTTCGTCATTTAGGGATGATGAGATGATTACCGGCAGAGAACTTTCTTCCCCCAAAAATGCGTATTCCAGAGTGTTGGGCAATGGTTTGAGATCGAGTTTCGGTGGTGATTCTGATGATGGGATGAGTTTCTTCTCTGATGGTGCTAGTTGTTCAACTCTTGACTTCCATTGATTAGTGTCCATAGATGGTGCTGAGTCAAGTAGGGCGTTGACCTCTTCGACCGATCTGTCAATATCAAAATTAAAACCAAAGTGAGTTAAGCATGTTTGTAAAGGATCATTACTAAGGTTTGAAATAAAAGAGTCATTAACTAATGCTTCAATTAAATCCACATCAACAATTCCATCATCTGCACTGTGAGGTTGTTTGGCAATGTTGAAGATGTTCAGTTCCATAGTCATATTGCCGAAAGACAACTGCATATTTCCGGTCCTGCATTGAATGTGAGCATCCACAGTTGCCAAGAAAGGTCGGCTTAGGATAATAGGGATGTGCTTCCTTGAATCCTGTATAGGCTGAGTGTCAATTACAATGAAATCAACAAGAAAATAAAACTTGTCTACCTGGATAAGCACGTCCTCCACAATACCACGAGGTATTTTCGTGGACCGATCTGCAAGTTGTAACACCACTGGAGTTGGGTGTAATTTGCCAAGTCCAAGTTTCACAAACACTGAATAAGGCAACAAATTTACACTAGCTCCTAAATCCAACAAAGCATTCTCAATTGTGTGGTTCCCTATACTACATGAGATAGTGGGGGAGCCTGGGTCTTTTCATTTTAAAGGAATTTTATGTTGGAGTATAGAACTAACGTTTTCTGTTAAAAATGCCTTCTTTTGAACATGCATATTTCTCTTTTTAGTACAAAGGTCTTTAAGAAACTTGGCATAAGATGGAACTTGTTTAATAGCATCAAGTAAAGGGATATTAACACTTACCTGTTTGAAGATTTCGAGAATCTCACCTGTGGATTTTCCCTTCTTTCCTTTAGCTAACCTCTGAGGAAATGGTGCTTTGGGAACATATTCTCGTGGGTTGGTTTCTTCTTTCTCCTCCGGTGGTGAGTCCTCAACATTAACAGGTACAATTTGATTTTCTTTTGTCACCGGCATCTCCACTTTGTTGTCGACTTCTTTTCCTTTTCGCAAGGTCATGACTGCTTTGACCTCTCCATGCTGTTGTGGTGAACTGGTACTTGCTTCATGTACGCCTTTAGGATTAGGCACTAATTGACTTGGAAACCTGCCTTTCTCAACAGTCATTGCCAAGGTCTGAACTGAAGAAGCAAGTTGTCCCACCATCTTTTCAAGGCTTGAAACTGATTGGGCTTGTGAATTGAAGCCTGCTCTCAACTCATTTCGTAGTCCATCAATGGTACGATTCTGTTGCTCAATCGTGGAGTGAGTAACATTCTTGATATTCTGGAATGCATCCTCCCATGGTCTGGGTTGAGAGTAGTTCTGGTTCTGATTGTATGGTCTAAATGGTGGCTGAGAGGCTTGAGGAACTTGTGGAATTGGTTGCATTGGTGGAGCTGGAGCTGCTGGTCCATTTTGTTGGAATCCTTGAGACCATGAAAAATTGGGGTGGTCTCTCCATCCAGGGTTATATGTGTTGGAGTATGGGTTGTAATTTAATGGTTTTCTCATTACACCTATGGCATTGGCTTCATCTGGATATGAGTCATGGCCATGTTGTTCTGTTGATTTAGCAGTCGATAACGATGCTATTTGTCGAGCAAGACCTTCAACCATCTCCTTGACTTCTTTGATTCCCGAAGTTGACTCGCCAATTTGAACCTCATTTACTCCCTTAATCCTTCTAGTATTCCTGAGTGATCGACTCCGTTGTTGAGAATTGTCCGCTTGTCGCTGGAAAAACTCCCAAATCTCTTATGCACTTTTTGACATTAGCTCTCCTCCACTTGTTGCCATTAGCCATTCTTGCACATTTGGTAGTAATCCCTCCAAAAAGTATTGGCACTGGTGCCATTTCTCGTACCCATGATGTGGACACTTCAAGAGTAGCCCATTGAATCTCTCCCACGTTTCGAAAAATTGCTCGTCCTCTCTCTGGGTAAACTCCGAGATTTCCCTGCGAATAGAATTGGTTTTATGCACTGGGAAATATTTATTGAAAAATTTTGTTACCATTTGTTCCCATGATGAAATGCTATTAGCAGGCAAAGTATTTAACCATGAACGAGCTCTATCCTTTAAAGAAAATGGGAATAATCTAAGTTTTACATCATCATCTGAAAAATTCTCATATTTAAATGTTTGACAGATGGCATGGAAATCATTCAGATGATTATATGGGTCCTCATTTTCTAGGCCATAAAATGTGGGGAGACAATTTAGCACACTAGGTTTTAATTCAAAACTCCTAGCAGCTACATTTGGGTATCTTATGCATGATGTGCTCAAATTAGTTAAGGGACTAAAATAGTCCTTAAATGGCCTCTCCTGTGGTGCTTGTAGATCCCTTCCAAATTTATTTTTAATGTGCTTTTGTGTGCGAAGTATTTTTTCTAGTTCAAGGTCTATAGGTTCAAGATTAGGTAATAATGACCTACGACCACGCATGCAAAACAAATAAAATAAAAATAAAGATGAGAACAAAACAAATAAAAATAAAGAAGAGGGAGAAATTACAAGACTAACCTTATTGCGCAATTACAACCTTAGTATAAAAATACACACAAAAAAATATGTGAAATAAATTAACTAAAAGTAAATTAATAAGAAATTAAAAAAAAATTACAAAGAAAAATAAATTGAAAATTAAATTACATAATTTTAAAGAAGAGAAAAAGAAAAGAAATACTAACCTTTATATGTAGATTCACTTTTTTTTCTTTTTCTTTTTTTTAATAATTAAAAAAAAATACAAAAAAAAATAAAAGAAATAATTCACAAAAATTAATTCTATGAATTAAAATTACTTACCTCCCCGGCAACAGCGCCAAAAACTTGTTGTGCAAATTTTAATGTACTCGCAAGCACACGAATCTATTGTAGTGTAGATCAATGGTGACGAGTGTCGATCCCACGAGGAGGTGGATTTTAATTATATATAGAATTAATTTTGTAAATGGGTGATTGGATTTGTGGTGGAAAATATGCTAAAACTTAAATTAAAATGGCGAGAATAAATTCTAAAACTGGAATTGCAATGGCGAGAATAAATTGAAGATAATTCTATTGAAATGACGTACTTGGGTATCTGGATCCGTATCAACATGCATCATGGGCTAAATAATCCGTATTAATACCAATTAAATCATGAAGGGAGAATCCACACCTCATGAACCACGCTCTAATAAATATGGTGCTAAGGGCTTATCGTGCCAAATAATAATAACCTTGTACTAGAGGGCCGGTGAAACCAAGGCGGTACTAGACAAGATTAGTATTATTTGTCGACGAGAAGTCAAAACATCCACAAAAACTAGAGGGGAAGAGAAAATAAATTTACCAAATAAAGCCCATGACACATGTTGAGACTTCACCTTCAACCCAAGCTTGAAAGAAAATTAGCCACTCATAATTGAACTAGGGGCAAAATGGGAATTTATTAAAATACAAAGAAAATACAAGATGGAGAAGGAATTACAGAAAATGGATCCCAAAAATGGATTCAGAGCTATCAAATTAGGGGGGGAGGCCCCCTTTTTATAGATACATGGAGTAAATCATGCCCATCGGATTAAAAACAGTTTGGACGCTCAGGATTGCGCCACGTCATCAGTCAACAGTCCACGGTTTGACCACGCGGATGAACAGTAACACGGTTGACCGATGAACAGTAACACGGTTTGGTTGAAAATAATCCTGTGTGATGCATGCACCGTACGCGAGATTTTTCGTCCACTGATATGTTGCCACGTCACCATCAACAGTATATAAGAATTTTAGTCCAACAGGATCGTGACACCTCATCAGTCAATGCCACGTCATCGGTCAATGTCACGTCATCAATTTGTCTATATGAACAGTGTCGTGAACAGTAACGTAGACAGTACCGTACCGTACATGTGAATAGTGCCATTTTTCTTTTATACTCCTCCTAAGGTTTTCAACCGTCCTGAGTTCAAAAGTGATGTCCGTTTTGCCGTCTGATCTCTCCTTTATTGTGAAATGACTATAATGCCCCTAAAATACAGTAAATTACTTAATTAAAATAAAACACATGTAATTAAACCACAAGAATGTTAAATACATAAAAGTAAGGGTTGTTAGTAAGACTTGAAATGTAAAATGACGGTTTTCTCCTTTATAAATATGCATTTTCTAACACTCAACAATCTGAGGGTTGAAGAATCCTTGTAAATTTGATGACAGAGCTAAGTTAATTACTGCATGATTGTGTGATTGAAGTATTAGTGTTGTTGTCATTACTTGAGGACTTTTAAACTTCAATCAATACTACTTAGAGAATAAATGATGTGTTTTCATTGCATTTTTGTATATTTTGCATAATCATTCATTTTAGTTTATTCTTCATAAATTTTATTTGATTTAGAATAAATTGTGTGCTTAAATCATATGCATAATTGTAGGCGACCTGGAAGCTCAAATTTCAAGGAAGGAATGCTAATGCAACAGGCTTGCAAAAGATGGAAAATAACTTGGCTACAAAAGAATTGAAACAAATCTGGAACAGTACAGTTGTTGTAGTCGTTGCTGCAGCAATCATTGCTGTAACAACCATTGCCATTGTTGTAGCAATCCTGGAACAATGAGAGAGAAAATTTTGCAGAATATTGCGATCTGCAATTTTCTAATCTAGAAGACACGCAACCTAGGCTTTCATTTATCCTAATTTTCAACTATTAAAGGAGCACACATCATAAGGAAAAGGGAGGGCCGTCACCCAAAGAGAAAAACCACAAAGAAACACAAGAAAAGCAGAATTTAAGAGAGAGATTAAGGGTTGCACGAGAGGAAAATTTGTAGAAATCAATTGGGAGCTCCGTCCTTCTTATTCTTCTCTTGTTTTCTTGTTTTCTATTTATTCATGGGGATGTGTTTCATGGCCGAACCTTGCTCTTTATTTTTCTTTTGCAAATCATGAACTAAATTTATTTGTAGTTGAGTGATAAACAATCTTGATGGTTTATTGACTGAAAATATGTGTTGCTGCATGTTTGCTGTAGCATTTTATTTTTATAATATTTAATTTTTATTCATTATTTCGGTTGATCACCCATTTAATGATACAAGTTAGGAAAGAGCCACAAAATGATCTATCTTAGTGGAACATATCAGAGCAATACTTGATTTTAGATTGGATTTTCTGGATTGAGTTTTACTTGATCCCAAAAGGGCCATACTTAATCTAAAATTAGCGATGAACTAGATATAGGGATTCACCTTGTAGGTAAATAGAACTTAGGCGTGTAATGCTATATCTTATGTTGGCATAACAACTGATCACTGTTAGGTTACATATAGATATAAGATATCCAACATGCAACAACTGAGGATACATAAAGATTCTGCTCAGTGTTGTAGCAGATGTTGTAGCAACCGAGCCAAACATTAGAAACATAGTCAAAATCATTAAAAGAGTGTAATCACTCAACTACTTTATATTCCCATTGGTTTTATCCTTGAGTTAGACGTGATAATTTACTTTGTTGCATTTTATTTATTGCATTTTTATTGTAATTAGTATATTTGTTTCATTAATTCTTTTATTTTAATTTAGAATAAAATCTACATTTTAAGATTGTTGTAGCAAGTTTGATAGCATCAATCTAATAACATCAATCCCTGTGTAGACGATCTTGAATACTCATCATTATATTACTTGTTGTATACACTTGCATATTGACACCAATAACATTTGAATTTATACCCAACAACTGCTGATGGGCTTCTATTAACCAAATAACAGGTTGTACTGACTGCTTCTGCCCAGAAACATTTTGGAAGCTTTGAGTTGATAAGCATGCATCTTGTTTTGTCTACTATAGTCATATTCATCCTCTCAGCTAAGTCATTTTACTGAGGAGTGAATCTGACTGTTTTATGTCTCAAAATGCCATGCTTTTGACAAAAAGTCTCAAACTCCCAATTGCAAAACTCTAGGCCATTATCTGTTCTTAAGGTCTTTTGCTTCCTACCACTTTGGTTTTCTACCAGTGCTTTCCAAGCTTTAAACTTCTCCACAACTTGATCTTTAGTTTTCAGAATATAAAAAAAGGAAGCTGTAGCTTTAAACTTCTCCACAACTTGATCTTTAGTTTTCAGAATATAAAAAAAGGAAGCTGTCTGAATAGGATATTGAATAGCCAGGTCTGTTCATGAGCCCCATGATCAACCTTGAGTTAAAAGATATCTTTAGATAAGATTAATGCTACAACAACTTTGATCTGTACATTGGCTGCGTAATTGGATGTCATCATTACAAGTGATAGACATTCATATAAAAACTCAATGATACATTGAAGAGAATTTGAAGTGACAAAAAAAAATTACTATAGCATATTTTGAGACTATTTATGACTACTTCTCCCCCATATGCGAATATACTTGTGTTTTATCTCTTAATTATATGTAATGTCCGTGCAATGTTGCATCACCTCTGCACTTGATCAAAATGTACACACACAATTTGGACAAAATGAGGCCTAAGTCTAAAATTAAACTGCTATAGCAATTTTGCATAATTAAGAGTGTGATTTGAAGGTTGAAGATTCCATACAAATTTGATAGCAGAGTTAAGTTATTTGTGGTATGATTATGTGATTGAAGTGTGAGTGTTATTGTCATTACTTGAGGACAAGTAATGGTTTTAAGTTTGGGGGTGTGATAACTTGATGAAATGAGAGTTATCATGACACTTTTAGACTTAAATCATGATTACTTAGAGAGTAAATGATATGTTTTTATTGTATTTTTGTAATGTTTTGCATAAATACTCATTTTAATTTACTTTTAATAGGTTTTGTTTGATTTAGAATAAATTGTGTACTTACATCATATGCATAATTGTAGGTGACCGAAAGCTCAAATTTCAAGGAAGGAATGTGGCTGCAATAGGCTAGTAAAGATAAGGAAAGAACTTGATTAGAGAAGAATTGAAACAAGCCTGGAACAGTGCAGATGCTGAAGTTGTTGTTGTAGCACCGTTGCTATAGCAATCTTGGAGCATTGACAAAGAAGATTTTATGCAAGATGCTTTGAAGTTTGCAATTTGGAGTTTCCTAAAATGGAAGATCCTCACCATAGATTTCTGGTTGCCCTAATTCTAAGATAGAAAAGGAGCACAAACATAAAGAAAGAAGAGGTCGTCATTAGAGAAAAAGAATAGAGAAACAAAACAAGAGAAAACAAATATCAATGTGATTTCGATAACATGTTAAAAGAGTGTTTTTTATTAATCAAAGGTTATGGAAACAATAACAAGATCTCTTTTTTTATAATAGGATAAAACTATTTACTTGATCAAATTACCTTAAAAGGGAAACTAAGGGTTGTTTGTTTTACTTAATGACTTAACTGACTTAATTTTAATCAGTTAAGTCATTAAGTATGTTTGTTTTTTTCAACTTAATAAAGATTTTCATTAGTTAAGTTATTAAATTATTAAGTTATTAAGCTAATTGTTTTAGCTTTTTACTTAATCTAAAAAATTTGAATGCTATCATTAAAAGATATTTTCTAAAATATCCCTATCTAATTAATTAATTTTCATTCTAGATAAAATTTAGTAAATAGCATTATTACCCATCTATATATAACTTGTGATAATAAATAGTGCTAGAGTATATATATTATAAAATATTAAAGAGTTATACTCAATTGAATATGATTTATGTTATGATAATTTATTACCTTATTTATATTCTTTGAGATGTTTATTATTTGTTTAACATTTAATTTATAAGGGCATAAATGTAAAAATATTAGTTTTCGGATTTTTTAAGTTAAAAAAGCAAACAACTTAATATTTATTTTTATCTATTCAGACAAAAAAAAAAACAAACATGTCATTCATATTCAGACATTCAGCTCTATTCATAATTTAGACTAATTCAGGTCTATTTAGATTTCAGACAAAATAACAAGCACCACCTAAATCACAATTATACTGGAAATAAAATGATCATAACTGACTCTAATTAAAATAAAAAATATCAAAAGACCTAAAATGAAAATTTTTAAAAAATCCTAAAATAATGGTTACATCAATCACTTCCTCTTAAAAGATTTCTTTTTTTTTTTTGTGATGGATTCAATAGAGATGAATGTAGGAAGCCAGAAAAGTTACCTGACTAACACATAACTGCTAATACCAGTAGATGGAGTAGGGTTGCAGAAGCGAACTGATAGGGTAGATAAATACTAGATATCATTTTAGAACCGATCAGCTAATGTGATTAGGTTACGCTCTAATCGAAGCATGATTAGATGTGGTTCTAATCCAAACAACTCAATGAGATTTTGATAATGCATTAAGTTCGATTAGATGAAGCACCAGTCCAAATGACTCTACAAAGTAGATTTTGATTGATAATACCAAAAGGAATGTTAAAAAGGGGGTTTTATTAATAAAAAATTACGAATAATAATAAGATCTCCCTATTTATAATAGGGTAAACATACTCCCCAAGTTACCTTAGAAGGAAATTAAATCACAATTATACTGAAAATAAAAGAGTAAAGTGCATACATAATTTATTCTAATTAACAAATAAAATTTTTAAAGACCTAAAATAAAAAAATTCTAAAACTTAAAATAACATACTACATTAAATCACTACTAAAAAAAAATGATCTTTGTTGACATTAAAATACTGTAAGTAATTACTTTTAGTGACACTTGTTAATTGTGTCAGTAATCTGACAGTTAGAAAATTAGTAACACTTGTTTGTGGTGTCAGTGATTATTCTTACTACAGTATCACTAATATTATGACACCATAGTATTGGTAATTGTTGATATTATATTAGTGTCTATGATTACTGTTACATTAGGACCACTGTTTAATTTATTTAAAAACAAAAATTTGAATTGGCTCTTTGCCTATTGATTTATTGGTAAAATGAATAGGCACCATAAGATAACAAAGAAACTCGATTTATATTACAAAATCTTTCATTTCAAGTTTAGATATTATTAATATATATTACAATTGTACCAAATACAAATTAAAACAAGTACCAAAAGAAACATACAAATTCACAATATCTCAAATATAGTTTGAAATGCACACAAGTAGATATTTAGATTGAAAAAAAAACACAAGTATCTAGTTTGCAACAAAATTCTCCTCATTGCCTATACACCTTGAACTTCATTGTTTTCTCACCTATAACTGTAACATATAGATTTAATTAGCATGTTGCACAAATTAAGTCTTGGACATTTATAAGCAAAAATATACTCATACATTACATGATTATTGTATGCTACAAATAACTCGGCAACATATGCGGCCCACACATAAAAAAGTTACGAAAGATCATCAATAGGGTACTCATCACATCCAACATCAAATCCAACTACTAACAAGTTAGTATATATTACAAACTTCAAAGCTAAAACAATAATCTATAACCAATTACTCGGCATTTTCTATAATTTACAAAAACAATAACATGGTAATAAATAGTATCAGCACACTTAACAATAATTACCAAAGATCCTAAAAAGCTTAGAATTGATATTAATCCTTTTTATCTTAAGTATTCTTATACTATCACTAACGAATTAAATAAGTATCCATAAGCCAAAAAAGGGAAAAGGTATGGTACCATACTCTTGCAACATTTTGTAATTTCCTATCAAATCTTCAAGACATAATTATAACAATCTAGAGCCAAAATACAACATCACCTTTCTAGAAACTTCACTTCAGCATAAAGAAAACTAAACATATTCAGTTATTGAGGTAAAGCAATAAAAAAAGGCTTAAGGTCAATGAGATAAAGAAACCAAAAGGAAAGATTGAAGAAAAGATCACTAGATCAATATATAGAGATCTCTCAATCATTCATTTAGGCATGATGCACTGTCAATTATTTATAAAGGGTGGAGTTTATTTTTGCCAAGGTGATGATTCTTTATGTTTGTCTCTCAAAATACACTACAACAATAATGACCTTTTGCAACAACAAGGGTTTGTTGCTCAAAGTAAAGATTTTGTTGCCTTAGATTGTTGCAACAAAAATACATTTGTCGTTAAGGTTGTTGGCCTAGCACTGTCGCGATCTATATTCAGCAACAAAACAAAAGTTTTCTTTCCTTAAACATCTTTTTCCAACAAAATAAATTCGTAGTAAAAGAGTGTCCAGCTAGTTTACGAAATTGTTTTGCAACAAACTCTTTTGTTGCCCTTGCATTAAATGTTTTTTACAACAATATTATTTTGTTGCTAAGAAATAGAATAAATAATTTTACTACAAAACAATTGTGTAGAAATAAACATTTTTCAACAAAATATTATATCAAAATTTTTTAAATTAAATACAATGATAATTAATACCATTATAAGAAAAACAAATTAGTTAATTCAAAAGAATTATTATTATTGATGACAAATGCATTAAAATTATTACAAGATGCAATACCTATTTTCTTAAATTACAAATGAATATAACTTTATTGATTTCTTCATCTCATGGTGTGATTGAACTTTAATATTTCCCACAAAAAAAACACAAACAATAATTAGTTAACTTGTAAAATGTAATAATCATGTAATATTGTAATGAAAAAAAGATAAATAAAAAATACACCATATTGAAGAAAAATAGAAGAGATAAGAAGATAGAGATTGAGTTAGAGAATGAAAGAATGAGTATTATACATTAGAGACGAGGGAATGAAAGTTAAAGAAACTTATAGATGAGAGAATTTATAATAAAAGTTAGAGAATGAAATAAGGAAAGAATAAAAGAGTGAAATAAATAAAGTGTATGAGATACAAATAGAGAGATGGAGTTTTTAGCGACAAAACTTATTTTTGGCGGAAAACGACCCGCCTTTTAAATTTTGGCGGAAATAAAATGATTTAAATCATTAATCTTTGACTTTTAGTGAAAAAATTAGAATTTGTTGCTATAAATACACATTTAGCAACAAAACTCAAAGTTTGTCACAAAAAGTTAAGAAGTTAAATCTTTAAATTCCGAATTTTAACTACATAGATTTGGCAACAAATTATTTTTTGTCACCATTGGTCACTCTCTCATGACAAAACTATTTACCGACGAAGATTCTGTCACTAAATATTTTGGCACCAAAATATTTAGTTTCGCACTAAAACTTTCAGCAACAAAAACCTAATTAGTTGCTAATGTATGTCTTTAGCGATGAAATATTTTTCGCTAAAATTGTTAATTAACTATTAATTTATTTCTTAAGTATTTGGCAACAAAGTATTTTTTATGTTGCCATAACACATTTAAGGCAACAAAGACAATTTTGTTGCTAAAAAGGTTGTTGCTAAAGGCCTTAATTCTTATAGTGATAGCTACAAAAGTATAATTATATTCTCATTTTATGGGTAGGGAGGTGAAGTCCATTAATAGAAATTCCAAATCCAAAATACAGATAAAGAATATAAGACAATAAAATAAATATGCTATATTTTTAATAAACCATCAGACAATAATTAAATTAAGCATTACCTCCAATAGTTCAACTCCTCCCCATGGAAGACAAGACAAAATGCCAGTTCTATAAAAGTCAGCAAGTGCTAGCTAGGAAGGATTTCTTTTGACTTCTTCCATAGTTTGCTGAAAAATTTTGCTGCGCATTTATAGAATAGAAAAATGTATTAAGATTAAAATTTAAAATTATGTCTGAAATTTAACCCAAAAAAAAAGAGTATAGAGACTACATACATAAACTCCAACCAAGAATGTAATCTAACCTAGGTGGTAATGCCCTATTAGCATCATACAAGAGGCTTGCTTACAAACCTCCATTATTAATCTATGACCTAAAAGAACATGTTACAATAGTACATCTAATATATAGTATAATACATCATCAACAAGAATACTCTCCTCACATCTGAGCATACATCTCAAACTATCCACTTTAACTTTTTCCAAGAAATATTTCACTCCATATGTCATTGCAAATTATAACTTGGCAGAATAAAGTTTTTAGTATAAACGTTTTTAGGTCCCCGATTAATCGAAGAAATTTATTCGAAAAGAAAAGAAAAAGAGAGTACAATAGTAAAGGAAAGTCCAAGCCACATGAGTACAACTAGAATCAAGGAACAAATCTAACACTAGTAAATCAAGGAACAAATCTAACAGAGAAATTGACATACATAATGATTCCAAAGCCTGTAAAAGGTAAATAGAATCCAGAAACATTACAGATTGTTATAGGCACAAAAATATTCCCAAATAAATACTGCTAATGAACAAATATTTCCAAGTTAGAAGACATGGTATACTCACAAATTGGGCCCATGATGCTACCAACAACTTTCTAGTCAAAGAACAGTTGATTATTCATTATATAAACACTAGTAAATAAAACAAAACAAAAAAAGACAGAATAGAAAGATCCAACAACCATTAAAGTAACATTCAATACTTGAATAGCCAACCATCTCAATTGGCCATGAAATATCCCCATTTCCATCAAGGCCAATATATTACAAGTCCCGATTTGAAACTAGTAAATGTTCTGCCCAAAAATTGACACAAATACACATTTCCTAAAAAGACAAAACTTTTATTATATAAAAATGTAATTAATATGATATAAGCCAACCTCCCATTCTCCCACGGCAAGCCAAGCCAAGCCATCCAACAAGAAAGCAAAACATGTGTTAATACTATTCTTACCCTATTTTCCCACATTAAAAAAAAAAAAGGTTTCAAAAGCCTTATGCTCTTCTCTGCCAGATAAAGCAGCCAAAAAGAACACGGGACTAAATGAAATCAACTACTGAAATGCGTGCTTCTTAAACAAGAATGATATCAAATACACAAATGAAAAAATTTCAAAAAATTTTTAACCAAGTAGCCGATTTCAATCCAATACATTAATACACTACTAGAAAAATTATCTTTATTGACATTAGAATAGTGTCAGTAATTACTTTCAGTGACACTCGTTACTTGTGTCAGTAATCTACGAGTTAGAAAAATAGTGACACTTGTAAGTTGTGTCAGAAATTACTATTACTACAATATCACTAATATTATGACACCATAGTGTTAACATACATATTTTCGTAATATTGATTTTGATGATAACAAATAAGATTAAGAATAATTAATTTTTTAAGCTCAAATTATTTAAATAAATCATTATTTTCACATTATAAATGTTGCATATTTAATGGAAAAATGATTTTATGAAATTAGTTGTTCTTCAAGTTTATGGTTTAATTGAAAGAATTTTGAAAACTTTAAAATCAACAAATATTGCTTGAAAATTTGGAGGACTTATTTGAAAAGTGTCATAGCATTTTGGGCTATATCATAATTTCATAAAGTTTTGGGATTAACAAAGCATTACTTAGAAATTCTGAAATTGGACCTATTTGCAAAGTTTCATAATGTTTTGGGCCCTAATATAGTTTTATAAAGTTTTAGGGTCAAACTATAATTTCAAAAAATAGTGCACTGTACAGGTTACTATAGCAAGCGGGTTACCGGATGTCAAAAACCGGCAAGCCGGATGTTGGGCAGAATGTATCCGAATTGAAAGCTGCTTACCGGATATGTTAAACGGCAAACCGGATATTGGGCAGTAAGCATCTGAAGCATAAACGGCTTACCAGATTTTGTAAGCGGCAAGCCGGATATTCTAAAATTCAAAATTTTTCCTTAATGGTAACATAAAAGTGTCTTACCGGATTCCTAAACGGCAAGCCGGTTACAACCAAAATGTGCATAACGGTTAGTTTTTGAGCTCAAACTATATAAACTCAAAACCAATTCATTTTTGTAAATCCAAGCAAGCATAAACAAATGCACACAACATATATTGAGCTTCAATTTCGTAAATCATCATTTATTAAATCATCTTTGTTCTTCAATTTGTATATCCACTCTTAAAGAGAGTTTCATTGTTGTAATTTTCATTTCTCATTCAATTGTGAGTGTACAAGTGTGAGAAACACTTGGGGTGAAGAGATTGGAGAGATAATCTCTTGTTGTAAAGGTTCATTGACACCTTGAAGTCAATTGTAAACGTTTGAAGCCTTGGAAAGGATCGAATAGTGAAATCCTCAAGCCTGGTGTGCCTGGAGGCGTGGACGTAGGCGGGGATTGCCGAACCACGTAAAAATCCTTGAGTTTGCTTTCTCTTCCCTTTGTTATTTATTATTGTGCTTTCATTGAATTGATTGTTTTCGAATTTATTAAGGCATTAGATTGGTTTGTTATGTGGTTTGCTTAGCTTAATTTTTAAAATCTCAATTCACCCCCTCCTTGGGTTTGCCTAGTTAGTATTTCATTTGGTATCAGAGTGAGGTGCTCTTGTGTAGACGTAACCGTCTAGAGTTAAAGATCCATGGCAACCCATAATGACTCAACCTTTATGGAAGGACAATCCACAATTAGACCACCGTTCTTTGACAGTAATGACTACCCATATTGGAAAACTAGGATGAGAATTTATTTACAAGCTTTGGATTATGAAATTTGAGAAATTGTTTGTGATGGTCCATTTATGACTTTGATTAAAAATGAATTCGGGGAAGATATTCCAAAACCTTCACGGGAATGGAATGAATTGGAAAAGAGAAAAGCTTCTCTAAATTCCAAAGCCATGAATGCCTTGTTTTGTGCACTTGATAAGAAAGAGTTTTATAGAGTGTCTAGTTGTGAAAGTGCTAATGAAATTTGGCACAAACTTGAAGTTGTTTATGAAGGCACGAATCAAGTAAAAGAGTCTAAAATTAGTAGGTACACTCGGCAATATGAATTGTTCCAAATGGAACAAAATGAGAGTGTGTATTCTATGTATACTAGATTTACGGACATAGTGAACACTCTAGGAGCCCTAGGAAAGACCTTTTCAAATAGCGAGAAAGTTAAGAAAGTCATTAGGTCGTTACCTAAGGAATGGAGACCAAAAAGGACTGTCATTGAGGAAGCTAAAGATTTGAATATCTTACCTATTGATGATTTAATTGGTTCTCTTATTTCTTATGAGGAAGACATGACAGCCGAAAAAGGCAATGATGAGAAGAAGAAAAGCATTGCTCTCAAAACCTCGAAACATGAGAGTGATGAGGAAAGCGAGCTGGATGAGGAGGAGATGAATATGCTAGCTAGGAGGTTCAGAAAACTTTTTAAGAAATCCAGTGAGCGAAGAAAATTTAGAGACCTTAAAAACCGAAAGGAGAAGAATGAAGTAATCAAATGTTATAAGTGCAAGAAGCCTGGTCATCTAAGAACGGAATGCCCTCTTCTCAACAAGCTCAAGAAGAAAGCAATGGTGGCCACATAGGATGATAGCGATGTGGAAACAAGTGATGATGAAGAGTATCAAGAATGACAAATCTAGCTCTCATGGCAATTGGAGATGAATCGGATGATAAATTTGATGAGGTAAATGATCTTTTTACTTATGATGAATTATAAGATGCTTTTAAAGAATTTCATGATAATTGGATAAAAATTGGTAAAAAGAATGCATGTCTTAAAAAGAAAATGGTAAAGCTCACAAATGAAAATGAATATCTAAGTGCAAAGATTACATTTCTAGAATTAGAGAATAAAACATTGCATGATAGAGTTGCATTATCAAATGAGAAACCTAGCACTTCACATGAGCATCTAGAATCATATGTAGATGACTTGAAAAATAAAAAGGATGCTTTACAAAAATGCAATGATTCATTAAATGAAAAGATTAAAGGACTAGAGTTAGAAAATAAAATGTTGCATGATAGAATTGCATCATTTAAATGCAAACAAAGTACTTCATATGAGCATGAGAAATCACATGTTGATGAATTAATGAAAGAAAATGAAGTGCTTAAGAAGAAGAGCAATGAACTAAATCAAATTGTGTTAAAATTCACAAATGGGCAAAAGATGTTGGATAACTTGCTTAATTCACAAAAATGTGTGTTTGACAAAGGAGGTATTGGCTATAAGCCAAATTTGAAACAAAAGTATTATAAGAATTTCTTTTAGAAGAGTACCTCCATTAACAATCAAGTTATATGCCACCATTGCAATCAAGATGGTCACATAAAGAATAAATGTCCAATTAAAAGAAATGCGTATTATGGAGCAAAATGTATTTGGGTTCCAAAAGGAATCATTACTAACACTCAAGGACCCAAGAGTATTTAGGTACCAAAGCACACAACTTGAATATTTTTTTGCAGGTACCATAAACAAGGAATGATGGAGAGTTCCTTGATGAAGCTTGTGAGGATAATCATTTGAGCATGATCTAGGAGAAAAAGATGAGGCAAGATGATTTAATTGTTTTGGTAATAATTCTTGCCATATTAATTTTGTTGAATGAATCTTGAAAAATGAATTTGCGAAAGTATGCTTGTATGTTTACATGATAAAATTATCATTGTATTTAACATTGAGTGCTTTATCATGATGCATGGTTATATATTTATGATGATAGCTTGTCAACTCATCATGATAGATTTGTTTGATTTTGATGATTATGTAACGCCTAAGCTTGATAAATGAGTGATATGCTTGAATTATTAATCTTTGAATGCTTATATGTTTCATGATTGTGTAAAATATATACATGACGAATAAATTATATGTGTGAATTCTTGTGCCGTTAATTGTGTTATATCATCATTCACTTATAAAATTGACATCATTGTTTGATATGATTTCATATGTTTGGTCTTGTATGCATTTATGTCTCATGTATTAATTGGCTTATTGAAAAGTTTTAAATCACAAAATGATTTAAAATCAATCAAGTTCTAAGCCAAAAATAAATTGGTGTGTATAATGCAAGTCTAAGAGCTTACAAAATTTCAAAAATATTTTCCAAAGCTTAACCAGTATACCACTTCTAATCAATTAGAAAGTCGTTTTTCATTTTGGAGCTCTCGGGTTGAATTTCAAATAACAGAATTGGCAAAACCGATAAGCCGTTAGAGAGAGTTTCATTTCTGGACAACAACCGGTCAGCCGGTTATGACATCCGGAAAGCCGATTTACAAAGCTTCTTTTCTGCCTTCAAAACGGCTAGCCAGTTATGCTAAACGGTAAGCCGAATTCGCACATTTTAAAACCATTCATCTTCTTCTTCATTTCGGCAAACTGAATCCCATTCTCTCTCTAAAAATGGTTTATTCCTTCATTCTTTTTCATTCCAAAATCCATCATTCTCATTCGTTTTCAATCCAAATTGATTCATATAAATTATTCCCATCCATTCTTGCGTCTAAAATCATTTTTAAAATCTATTTTCATCATAAAACTCACAAGTAGTCTTTTATACGTGTATTTGGACACACCAACATTTCATTTACTGTTTTATTTTCCTTCATTTTGCATTTCGGATTATATGGATATTTGCTATGATTTTGAATTATATGATTATTCTCACCTTAAGGACTTAATTTTAGGAGATCCATCACAAGATGTAACTACTAGATCATCATTTAGAAATATATATAAACATTTGTAATAATGGATTTGATCACTTGTTCTTTAGCTCATAATGATGGCTTTTCTTAATAGTTATGTTGATTTTGATGATCTATAATGGCATATGTTGATTTTAATGATCTATATATTGCTATTATGTACTTATGCTTTACTTAAGTTTTGATGATAAAGAATCTGCTTGATTTGAGGTTTTGATGACTGATAGGGGGAGACAAATATGATATGTTTTTGGATAAAATCATTTTGGTTAAATTTTTAAATTGGCCATATATTTAGGGGGAGCATATAATATGATTTTGGATAATATGCATTTTGAACTTCTTTATTGTCCAATGGGGGAGACAAAGTAATATATCATTTCGATGTTGTTAAAAGGAGAAGAATAATATGCACTTTGAGTATTCTTTTAATGATTGATATTTGATTATGATGATGATTTTGATGATTTTGAGATAATGATGATTTGATTACATAGTTGTTTTATATGATAATTTTATGTTATGAGTTGTTGATTTGGTAATTAATGGAATAATGGTTCATGATATTTTGTGTGATGATTTGTGTATGGAGTTGGCTTGTATCATGATTTATAATAATTTAGGAGTAATATTACTAAACTTGTATTTGAGGTAATGCTTGTAGTTAGAGGGAGATTCTATCGAAATTTTTACTCAGACAACATGGATAACAAATTTGCTACTCTTATTCTTTTCTTTTAAGTTTTCTTTTTTGATGATGAAGGGGGAGAAAAATACATGTTTTAAATTTGTAAAAATTCTACTTTTATTCTTTTCCTTTACGTTTTCTTTTTTATGATGAAGGGGGAGAAGAATACATGTTTTTAAATTTATAAAACTTTACTACTATTTTTCTTTGCCAATTAAGTTTTCTTTTTTATGATGAAGGGAGAGAAAAATCCATGTATTTAAATCTATTAATTTAGCTAATTGGCAAATTGTAAGAGAAGATTATATTTAGGGGAAGCAATTTGTGGAATCATTCTTTAAATACATGAAATGTTTGTCATCAACAAAAAGGGGGAGATTGTTAACATATATGTTTTCATAATATTGATTTTGATGATAACAAACAAGATTAAGAATGATTAATTTTTTAAGCTCAAATTATTTTAAATAAATCATTATTTTCACATTATAAATGTTGCATATTTAACGAAAAAAATGATTTTATGAAATTAATTGTTCTTCAAGTTTATGGTTTAATTGAAAGAATTTTGAAAACTTTGAAATCAACAAATATTACTTGAACATTTGGAGGACTTATTTGAAAAGTGTCATAGTATTTTGGGCTATATCATAATTTTATAAAGTTTTGGGATTAACAAAGTATTACTTAGAAATTCTGAAATTGGACCTATTTACAAAGTTTCATAATGTTTTAGGCCGTAATATAGTTTTATAAAGTTTTGGAGTCAAACTATAATTTCAAAAAATAGTGCACTATACAGGTTACTATAGCAAGCGGGTTACCGGATGTGAAAAATCGGCAAGCCAGATGTTGGGCAGAATGTATCCGAATTGAAAGCGGCTTACCGAATATGTTAAATGGCAAACCAGATATTGGGCAGTAAGCATCTGGAGCATAAACAGCTTACCGAATTTCATAAGCGGTAAGCCGGATATTCTAAAATTCAAAATTTTTCCTTAACAGTAACATAAAAGCGGCTTACTGGATTCCTAAACGGCAAGCCGATTACAACCAAAATGTGCATGACGGCTAGTTTTTTAGCTCAAACTATATAAACTCAAAACCAATTCATTTTTGTGAATCCAAGCAAGCATAAACAAGTGCACACAACATATATTGAGCTTCAATTTCATAAATCATCATTTATTAAATCATCTTTGTTCTTCAATTTGTATATGCACTCTTAAAGAGAGTTTCATTGTTGTAATTTTCATTTCTCATCAAATTGTGAGTGTACAAGTGTGAGAAACACTTGGGGTGAAGAGATTAGAGAGATAATCTCTTGTTGTAAAGGTTCATTGACACCTTGAAGTCAATTGTAAACGTTTGAAGCCTTGGAAAGGCTCGAATAGTGAAATCCTCAAGCTCGGTGTGCTTGGAGGCGTGGACGTAGGCGGGGGTTGCCGAACCACGTAAAAATCCTTGAGTTTACTTTCTCTTCCCTTTCTCATTTATTATTGTGCTTTCATTGAATTTATTGTTTTCGAATTTATTAAGGCATTAGATTGGTTTGTTGTGTGGTTTGCTTAGCTTAATTTTTAAAATCCCAATTCACCCCCCTCTTGGGTTTGCCTAGTTAGTATTTCACATAGTATTAGTAGTTGTTGATATTATATTAGTGTCTATAATTATTGTTATCATGGTATCACTGTTTAATTTATTTAAAAAATAAAAATTTGAATTGAATCATTGCCTATTGATTTATTGGTAAAATTAAAAGGAGCCATAAAATTTAAAAAATTTAATTTATATTACAAAATCTTTCATTTTGTATTTAAATATTATTAATATGTCACAATTATACCAAATACAAATTAAAACAAGTACTAAAAGAAACATACAAATTTAGAGTATCTCAACTATAGTTTGAAATGCCCACAAGTAGATATTCAGATTGAAAAAAGAAATACAAGTATTTAGTTTGCAACAAAATTCTCCTTATTGCCTCTACACCTTGAACTTCATTGTTTTCCCACCTATAAGTGTAACATATAGAATTAATTAGTTTGCTACACAAATTAAGTGTCGGACATTAACAAGCAAAATTATACTCATACATTACATGATTATTGAATGCTACAATTAACTTGACAACATATGCAGCCTACACATACGAAAGATCATCAATAGTGTATTCATAACATTCAACATCAACTCCAATTACTAACAAGTATATATTACTAACCTCAAAACTAAACAATAATTTGTAACCAAACACTTGACATTTTCTAGAAATTATAAAAAGCAATAACATAGTAATAAACAGTACCACTTGACAGTAGTTACCAAAGATCCTAAAAAAGCTTAGAATTGATATTAATCCTTTTTATCTTAAGTATTCTTAGGCTATCACTAATGAATTAAATAAGTATCCCCAAGCCAAAAAATGAAAAAGGTATAGTACCAAACTCTTGCAATACGTTCCAATTTCCTATCAAATCTTCAGGACACAATGATAACAATCACGAGTTAAAATACAACATCAACCTCCTAGAAACTTCACTTCAGCAAATAGAAAACTAAACATATTCAGTTATAGAGGTAAAGCAATACAAAAAGGCTTAAGGTCATTGAGATAAAGAAACCAAAAGGAAAGATTGAAGAAAGATCACTAGATCAATTATATATAGAGATCTCTCAATCATTCACTTAGACACGATGCACTGTCGATTATTTAACAAAGGATGGAGCTTATTTTTGCCAAGGTGATGATTCTTTATGTGTGTCTCTCAAAATAGCCATAAGAGTATTAATATATTCTCATTTTATAGTAGAGAGGTGAAGTCCATTAATAGACATTCCAAATCCAAAATACAGATACAGAATATAAGACAATAAAACATATATGCTATATTTAAATAAACCATCAAGCAATGATTAAATAAAGCATTACCTGAATGAGTTCAGCTCCTCCCCATGGGAGATAAGACAAAATGCAAGTTTTATAAAAGTCAGCACATGCTAGATAGGAAGGATTTATTTTGACTTCATCTGTAGTTTGTTGAAAAATTTTGCTACACATTTATAGAATAGAAATTTTTAAATCCTATTTGAAATTTAATCCAAAAAAAAAGTATAGAGACTAAATACGTGAACTTCATAAATGCGCATGAATACTCCTAAGCTTCATGGATAAACTTGAATGACAAATATATTTTTTTAATGCATTAAAGTACCTGTTAAACCAAGCATGTAATTTGACCAACATGGTAACGCCCTGCTATTATGATACAAGAGGCTTGCTAATATATGACCTAAAGGGACATGCTACAATAGTACATCTAATACATAGTATAATTCATCATTGACAAGAGAACTCTCCCCACATCTGAGCATGCATCTCAAACTATCCACTTTACAATTTCTTCCAAGATATATTTCACTCCATATGTCCTAACAAATTATAACTTGGCAGAATAAAGGTTTTAGTATGAACTTGTTTTAGGACCCCAATTAATTGAAGAAATTTATTCCAAAAGAAAAGGGAAAGAAAGTACACTAATAAAGGAAAGTCAAAGCCACGTGAGAATAACTAGAATCCAAAAGAAATCTAACACTAGTAAATCAAGGAACAAATCTATCAGAGAATTTGACATACATAATAATTCTAAGGTCCTCAAAAGGTAAATAGAATCCAGAAACATTACAGATCGTTATAGGTACAAAATATTCCCAAATAAATACTGCTAATGAACAAATATTTGCAAGTTAGAAGAAATGATATACTCACAAATTGGGTCCATGATGCTACCAACAACTTTCTAGTCAAAGAAATGTTTATTATTCATTATATAACACTATTAAATAAAAAAAAGACAGAATAGAAAGATCTAACTACCACTAAAGCAACATTCAATACTTGAATAGCCAATCATCCCCATTGACCATGAAATATCCACAGCTCCCATCAAGGCCGGTATACTACGAGTCCCTATTTGAACAAGTAAATGTTCTGCTCAAAATATGACACAAATACACATTCCTAAAAAAATATAACTTTTATTATATAACCATGTGATGTAATTAATATGATATAAATCAGCTTCCCACTCTCCCACGACAAGCCAAGCTAGCCATCCAAGAAGAAAGCAAAACATGTTTTCATATTATTCTTACCTTACTTTCGCCATAAAAGATTAAAAAAAAAAAGGAAGCTGAGGTTTCAAAAGCCTTATGCTCTGCTTTGTCAAATAAAGCAACCAAAAAGAACACGGACTAAATAAAATCAACTACTGAAATGCGTGCTTCTTAAACAAGAATGATATCAAATACATAACTGAAAAAATTTCAAATTTTTTTAACCAAGTATTCGATTGAAATCGAATACATTAATACGAAAATTAAATAAATTAAAATAAATTTTCTACTATTATACCTTTATTATGAACAAAAATTGAAATTTGAAAATAACAGCAGCAGATGACCGTGTCTGTGACAACTACAATGACGACCCCCGCCTGACGAGTGATGACTGTGAGGATGCGAGACTGGCTGAAGCTGATGAGTGAGAACCGCCATGACACGACGAACGCATAGTGAGGAAAGCACAAATCGACGATGATGGCACGCAGTGTGGATGCTTCACCGAAGACTACCTAAAGAGTGGCGATGCGCTGGCAGACTGCACACAGGTTGACGGTCACAATGCACTAGCTGACAACAAACTAGGTGAGTGATGACGTTCTAGAGAGAGAGACCGTGGCTATGTAATTGTTTCTGTGACCGTGACTGCTAAGAGAGAGACCATGGCTGCTGAGACTCAAAGAGAAAGAGAGTTTAGAAGATGAAATTGACCTAGATTAGATTTAGGGATTTACAGAATTAGGGTTTTTTTTATATATACATTTTTTTGTGTATTATATTATGGTTTTTTCTTTTCCTTTTAACTTAAAAAGCTTGACTTATATAGGTCTTGGGTTCGAGTTCTATTTGGAACAAGATTAGAATTATTTTGATTTTTTAACTGATAGCTTAGTGTCAGGGATCTCTGATGTTTGACTTGCAAACACTATGGTATCAATAATTTGTGATACTTATATGTTAAATATGGAAAATGGTCCATATGTATGTAAATACTGATACTTTTTAATAAAGTGTCACGAGTTAAGTATCAGTAAAAACTATTTTTCTAGTAGTGATACGAAAATCAAATAAATTAAAATAAATTTTCTAATATTATACCTTTATTATGAATCAAAATTGAAATTTGAAAATAACAGCAGCCAACGACCGTGACGACGACCACTGGCTGACGAGTGACAGTCGTGAGGATGTGAGGCTGGTTGACTTGACGAGTCACAACTACCATGTCACGATGAACGCACCGTGAGGCAAAACACAAATTGTCGATGACGGCACATAGTGTGGATGTTTCACGGAAGACTAGCTAAGGAGTGGCAACGCGCTCGCTGACTGTACATGTGGCTGTTGAGACTCAGAGAGAGAGAGAGAGAGAGTTTAGAAGATGAAGTTGACATTAGAATTAGGGATTTGCCGACTTAGGGCTTTTTTATTTTCTATATATACATTTTTTTGTATTATATTATTGTTTCTATTTTTAATTTAGAAGCTTAACTTTTGAGAGGTCTTGGGATCGAGTTCTAATTGGGACAAGATTAGAATTATTTTGATTTTTTTACTGATATCTTAGTGTCAGAAATTTCTGATGTCTAACTTATTAACACTATCATATCAGTAATTTGTAATACTTGTATGTTAAACATGAAAAATGGACCATATGTATGTAAATACTGATACTTTTTAATTAAGTATCACGAGCTAAGTATTAGTGAAGACTATTTTTCTGTAGTGAATACTCTTTATACGATAAATAAGTTATTCTTGTATTTGGATCTTTGGAATTCAGTATTAAAGAGTAATTTATTATTTTAATTAGAGTTAAAGACTTAGTTTATTACATATTATATTTTGTTTAGATAGAAATTCTTGATGTTGCATTGCTTGATTTATGTGTTTTTTAAACTTTTTTTATACACATTGACATTCAGACATATGCATATGAATTTATAACTTAGTAGGCATAAGCAATGATACTACATCCTTGATGCTTATGCTGGATTAAATTTTTTATTGGAATCTGCATAATAATTCAGATTTAACGACACAAATATTTTGTTCACATGGCACAGTACTAAAGGAAGCAGAAGACTTATCAGATAACACAGATGATTACTAGCATCTTTGTTTAATTACAATCGATTAGGCCTCGCCTGAACACATTTTTTAACTAGGCGTATAATCAAGAAACAAAAAAAAAAAATCAGCAGAATACATGCTTTTTATTCGAAATCAACGAATACTTCATTAAAACATCAATACCCTGTCTCATGAACTCATCCAAAGCGATCAGAGGAAATCATGCATTATCATGAAACATGAGATCACAAATTGAGACTACAAGTCAAGCTGTTCAGATTAGAGTGCGTATTTAATTTTCGTTAATGACAGATTTACCAACTGTTTGTAGAACGCGCCACAAAATAATCAATCATCTTAAAACGAAAATACATTCAAATAACAGAGGAAGCACAAGTGACACAAAGATTTTTATTATAACACATGCAGATGATTACTCTCATCTTAATTTATTTGTAATCAGGCATTGCCTGATGAACACACTTTTCAACAAAACGCATAGTGAAGAAACAAAACAAAATAACAGAAGCAAACGCAATCTTGCATAGACTAGCAACACAAGCGTTTTATTGGAAATCATTAACAAGTACTCAATAAAAACATCAACACCCTTTATGAAATCTCACGAACTCATCCAAAGCGATCACAGCAAATCATGCATGATGACGATGCATGAATTACGTGTTGGCCTTAATCACTGAAACAGCAAGAAACTGGACTTCGACAACTAGCGTTTCATTGCTTGGAAGGTATCCCTTGGTGGTGTCATACAGATCATTCCTCGACAAAAATTTGGAAGACTCTTTTTCCGCTGCCGAGTTGAAAAAATACTTAACTGCAACAAAATAATGTTCGATGTATAATTAATATGCGTTAGCCAGCTCTTGTTTATGTAATAAGCTAGGCTTCAAATACATATGAAGCTAAGAAAGAGTTGATGCCGGTAAAGGGCGGGTACTCACCTGTTTGTTCAGCGCCAGCTCTATTCCTGCTGTATTGGTTGGGTATTTTGAACTTAAATTCTGCATAAACTGGTTTCTTAGGTGTAACTTTTTGATAATCAGCTAGCTTTAATGATACAGTAAGATAGTTGCCTCTATCAGCTCCAGATCCTGCCGGATAAACCACCAGTTGCCTATATTTTACCCAATAGAATTAATTAAAAAAATGAACAACGACACCTTAAGGTTTGGCAAAATAATCACAGAGACCTATTGTTTTAAAGAATGTTCATACAAACTTCACGGTTTGTCCAAACAGTGGGCAGTAGGTGAATCTGTGTGACCATTTATTAAATTTAAAGTAGGAGCATACTTACCAATTTCTTTCTCCAACAGTGAATTCACCTGAGCGCTGAACGGTATCACCTACAGAACCGAATGCTGGGATGGTAAAACGATAAGTTCCATCATCAGGTTCACTAACCAAGGAAAGAATTTCCTCAGAGCCAGTTGGTTTAACAACATAGACCTCAGCACCAAATACACAACTTTCATCAACAAGGTACCCATTTGAAGGTTCATTAAAAGTTGCTAGGTCAAGAAATTTGCCGAAGCCCCATTCACCCTTGCGCCTATCAAAGCGCCTCAATGGGGCTTTAGCATCCTGAACCACCAAGTACTGGTTCGATAGCTGATCGTACACAAACAATTTGTAGTACACATTAACATTCCAAGTACCATCAGAATGGGGATTGCTGTCGTCTATTTTCAGGTAAAGGGAAAGGTGGTCTTTGCCACCATCATTCCTTTTTCCATTGGGATAGAAAACCAACTTCCTGCCATATACAAAAATAATTAATAAATTAAACTTATAAATATTAATTAACAAATGTAATATAATACATTCATTTTTAATTCTATAAGCAATACAAAGACTGGAGGCAGGCATGCATAGATGGGCGTACCAATTGTAGCCCCCGGATTTGAAAACACCAGATTCAAAACTTTCAACCGTTGATTCGGATAGCAGCTTGAATGACTCTATTTTCAGTGAGTAGTCAGCTGGAGGAAGACTTCTTTTCTCCCTTGATATTGCTAAAATTCACATGAAAATATATATGTAAGAGCACTGTACGTAGCAATGACTATAATTAATACGATGATAATTTAAATAATACAAACTAAGATTATTCGAAAAGCAGTAATTAGCACAAAACGTACCATTGTCGCCCATGGTAGAATTTCAGAAAAGGTGAAAGGATTTGATGAACTCAAAAGGCAGGCAGGAAATTTGTGAAATTAGCTTTCGATGGATATTCCTGGATTAGCTACTACGAGCTATATATAGGCAGATTCTAAGATTTAACAAAGTCTGGAGAAAGCGAAGCAAGTCTTTCTTTATTAACAAATTCCCCTAACACAGGTGTGATCATGTTTAAGTCATCCTAAATCAACTTGCAAATTATGGAATTTCAACAAGTTCAATTAATCTCATAAAAAAATTGCTTCATTATTGACATTCATTTATAATTGATTGATATATTTGAATAGGGTAAATGCTCATTTACTTCTTATTTTAATCAATCAAATCAACTCAACCCAATCGAACTCGATAATTTGATAATTGAGTTGGTTTGGGTTCGACATATTTATTTGATTAGGTTGGTTGATTTTTTATCAACTCAGTCAGTAGCAGGTTGAGTTGAGTTTTCATATATCCAATCCTGCCGAATTCATACCCAACCCTAATAGTATAGCTGAATATTGTCGGTAAGGTGAACTAGGGTTTATGAGAAGCGATATTCTCGAAGGCTTTTGTCAGGACCATACGTGGGATAACATCGCTTACGTGCCAATAGGTCAGAACGTCGGTCTAGGCCTCCTATTGGCTTGGAAAGCTCTCTAGGATTGGTTCTACGTTAACTCTTGTATCACGAGGCGCTTTTTTTTTGCGGACATAAGTTCCCACAAGTCACCTAGTTAAGGGTTCAATGTAATTTTGGCCTTACTTTAATGAATTCGTGCCTTTCAAACTATAACCTATAGTAATTGTCCTGAATAGCTGTTTTGTCCACCAAGTATTATGTACCTTTGGGACGTGTAAATCGGCGGACCAAGCACCGGATCGACTGTCTTTTTTAGGCAGCAATGTTTAGTCCCCTGATCATATGTAATGTGTGAACCGGATAACGTAAAGCATATCTTTCTTTATTAACAAATCCCAAAAGTCTCTGATTAAGTTAAGGTCATTCTCAATCAAATTAATTACCATATGGAATATCAACAAGTTCAGGTCTTTCTTTAACTTTTTTTGTTAGGTAAGGTCATTATAATAAATTTTCTATGCGATTAGATAAAACTAATTTAATAAATTGGAATCATAGAACTTCAGGCCTTGTTTGAGTTAATAACTTTCAAATCCCTAAGGTTTAATTATGTTTTCTCAATGAAGGAAATAATTTAATTTTCCCATTTAATAAAATGAGACACCGATAGAGTTTTTTTTTTTTTTAGGTCATTCTAGATCAAGTAGCCAATTATGTAATTTGAACAAGTTTTATTAATCTAATGAAAAAAAAAAGATGTTGTAGTAATATAATGACAATCACTTAACATTAAAAAAAGACTAGCATGACTAATGCCAATAAAATATTAAGCCAATATTAATAATATTCATTCTTTAATAATTTTTGTTAGGTAAAGGCGAAGGTCTTAATAATAAATGAGTAGATGTTAATTTGGGGATCAGGATTCTCTCCTGATCTAATCATGTCCTGAGCAAATAACTTAATTACTGATTCATAGTTAATGAATAAAAAAATAAAAGAAGTTGAATTTTACCCATACACTACCACTAAAAGACACATGGCAGAAGATCTTGAAAAACTCAGAACAGATTAGATCAGGAGACGATCTTTTTCTGTTAATTTGCTGCCTTTATTCATCTTTAGACTCTTAATACTAGATGAACGTTCAAATCCCTACGCCTGCAATACTAGATGAACTTTGAAGAAAATTAATCTGCTGTCATTATTCATCTTTGAACTCTGAATTTATACAGAGACTCTAACGGAAAACAACAAAGACACAGCTAAAAGAGAGCAACAAGTGCTCACTTAGTGGACATTTCTACAAGTAAATTAAAACTAAAGATTTATTTTCACTATAACAACAACTACCCCTAACCAATAGGACTCCGCAGCAGCCGCGTGAAAGTTTCAGATGTTGACATCGAAGATGACTACTATAGCACAAACCGTAATTAAAGCCAATAAAGTCATTAGCTATATTAGTAATAAATATCATATTGTAGTATTTTTTGTTAAGTCATTATATATAATAAATCTAGCCTGTATTAGCCAATGTTAATAAATTTCGCTCTTTAATAATTTCAATTAGGGCTTGTAATAAAACTTTAATTAGGGAAGGTCAATGTAAATTAAGCCTATGCTAGTCAATAGTATAAGTTTCATTTGTTAAAGACGATGGAACACATATAGTAAATTGCCAATAAAATGAATAAACAAAGACTTTAAATAAAATTGTGGGTATTAGCTAGTTTTTTCTCTAAAATCTCTTGCGTGGAAATAAAAGGTTTAAGGTGGTTGATACAAATTTTTTGAAGATAAAACACGTTTGCTATACCATCTCTAGGATGAATAGTCTGACTAATAATGTCAGTTTTTTACCTCTGTTACCGGGATTAGAAATCAACCAACTGGATTACTTTGAAGAATGACGGGAAAAATTAGATGAATCGATCAACATAAGGTTGAGATTGATAATCAAATCAAAGAAGTACTTAATAAAATTAATCCAACAGTTACCTATAAAATCAATAATTATGGGACTATTTGTACTATAAAAATATTTAGTACACTTTTTTGTTTTTTATTTATATAAATAGCCCAAACATAATTTAGTATAAAGAACAATCCATTATGGTCAAATCAATATATAATTCCTCTATTTTCCATTTTACCTATCTTCACATCTATTGCCTCATTTTATAATTTACTCATAAAAAATAGTCATTTACATTCAGAATTGTCGATTACTCTGCTAAAATAAATAGAATAAGAAGAATCGAACTTGTCAAATTAATCATTTTAGACTTTTATTTATTTATTTTTCTCCCTAAGATAGTGGACAAGATTCAGGGGGTTTTGATTTCTTAGGATTTGAGTCGTAAGATTAGGGTTATGATTTATGAGATTGTGATTTAATGAAGGGTTTGATTTTGTAAGTAGAGGATTTCTGAAAAATACCTTCTCTGTTTTTTAATTTTGGTTTCTATTTCTATTATAATTTTATTATTTTATGGTGTAAATTAAAGGGCAACATTGTCATTTTACTAATATTCTATCAAAGTTACTAACCGTATTAAGTTGGAAGTAGAACAGTTTTTGAAAAATGGTGAAACTCTGGGTAGACTGTAGATATTTTTGTCTAAATCAAAAAAGAAAGAAACACTTAATTAGAGGACATACGTACTATGAACCTTACCCCTCATCAAATGCAAATACAGTAGATCACAAAGAACATAGACGTCATCTTTCCCTTTACCTGAAAATAGATGAAAGCAATTCTTATTCTAATGCTGCCTGGAGTGTTAATGTCTACCACAGATTGTTTGTGTATGATAAGATTAGGAAGGATTACTTGGCAGTCCAAGATGCTAAATCTCCAGTGAGGAGCTATGATCAGCAGACAAGTGAATGGGGCTTCGGCAAATTTCTTACCCTAGCAGAATTTAATCAACATTTAAAAGGGTACCTTCTTAATAATACGTGTACATTGGTGCTGAGGTTCATGTTTTTAAACCTACCGACACTGAGGAAACTCTTTCCAAGGAGGACTCGCTTGCTGTTATTAGAGAAAGAGGAATTGATCGTGGTTACAACCAATTCGTTAATTGCTTAATCACTGCTTTCATCAAATCAATTAAAACTCTTATTATCGATCGTGTACCCTTTTTGGGTCTCCTACTGGATTTGGAATAAAGTCTTAAGTCTTTGTTTCATCGCTGGTTCCTCTTCGTATCTGCATTTTTATTGTTATTTTGGAATGAAGGTTTAGCTTCAGAATTCAAGATGTCGCTCTTTCTGTTTTTGGCTTATTGCATTTTGTTATTACGAGGGGTAAGGCTGGTAAAAAGTTTAAGATTGAGTTTAATTGTCTCTTTTTAAACAATAAATACCTTTTTTGCTTATTTCCACGGCTCCACCAATATGGTTGACCAAGAAAAAAATTTATTTTTTAACTTCCTAACATATTTTGTTTTAGAAAGTGCGGGGATATTTTCACCTTACTTATTGTGTAAATTCACCCATTTCTTGGAAAATATATACAATATGTTTTCATTATTTTTAATAAATACAAATTAGTAAAAAATTAGTGCATTTAATTAATTAATCCTTCTTGTAATTTTTCCTTACTTTGGTTTCTCTGAGCAATTTTTGAGCAGTGCTAAGTGTAGAGAACCACGAGAGAAACACGAGAGAATTTTTTCCTCTCTCTCTCTACCGTTTTCTTCTTTATTTCTGTCGTGTTTCTCTCGTGCTTCTCTTCACCAACCATTTTCTGCAATTTTTACCATTAAGGTTGCTTCAATATAAATTTCATTTGACTATTTATCCTTACGACATAAAAGGGTAACTATTAGCCATCCATTCTAAAATTACATTTTGTTTAAAAATACTATAAAATTTAGAATTTGTTCAATCATCCATGTTAAGTTTGTAATTTCTATCTACCATCCAAAAAAAAAAATACCTTTACAAAATGACCACCATTGTCATTTTTGTTTGTTTTTGTTTGATCATTTTGTACGGGTAATTTTGTCTCTTTGCTTCTATGTTATCATTTTGTTTCTATTTTACTATGTTGATACAATTTGTAAACTTAGGGTGAAATTAAAATCAAATAAATTAAAACTTTTTTAGTATTTTTGAACGCAAAGTAAACTTAAGGTGGGTGGTTGATAATTTTCTTCACATAAAATGACCAAATTAATCGACCTAAGAATATTTATTAATTCTTGTATACAATAATTTAGGTATTTAATCTTGTGATCAATAATCTAATGTTTTTGTATGAAATCTAATAGTTTTCAATACCATATATGTAAATGACATGAATTTGATACCCCAATAATTTACATGAGTATTGTACCTTAAACTCATTATGTTGGTTGATTTAAAAATTAATAATTATACTAATAAATTAGTATTGATACATCATTTAGAAATAATAAATTTTGTATAAAATTAAAAAAATTGAAGATAAAGTAAAGTTTTGGTACATTTACCTTATTAAGGTAAAATGATAAATTTAAACTTAGGGTAAAAAGCAACTTTAGCAGTCAAATATAATAAAATATGTAAGTCACAAAAATATAAATTAACATAAATTTAATTAATTAGTTCTAAATATTCTTCTTTATTTGAAAATTTTAAAAAATAATGTGATCTTTATGTAGTTTCTTTCTAGAAGTAGGGTAGCTTTACAAAAATTAGGGGGTGAAAATATTATCGACCTTTTAGAAGGGAGTAGGGCAATGCTTTTTAAAAGAAACTTACAAAATAAGTTGCCACACTCTTTTAAAGTTACTAGAATAAGCTTATTATTTTAATAAAAAAAATATACCATATTTTTCCATAAACAATAATATATTACCATAATAAAAAAAATTCAATTTAGAATTAAAGACTGGGACTAAAAACTAGAAAGGATTTACGACATCATAAATAGACTTTTACAATGTTTTAAACTATTTATAGCACTGTATAATTTTGATCTGAAACTAACTCTTATCACCACTTCATATTACTTAATTTCTATTACACACACAGAGAGATACACACACGCACGCACGCACCACACATTATAGTAAGAATTTTTTTTTTATAACTATTATTAATTTCCTTATATTTTAATGAGTTGAATTTTTTCAATTAAATTAAATTTGTGTGCTTTAAAAGAAAAAAAAAGTTTCTGGAAAATTTATCAAATTTTCTCTAGAAAAATAAAAATCAACTTATGTCCATTTTTGTTATTGTACAATAAAACAAACACTTTAGTAATAAAATTTATAAAATGAAAATATTTTGCTTTTGAAACTTACGGCAATCACAGCAACATAGTTTATTAAACACTTAGTTCCATGTTTATTTAGTGGTTTATTTCATATGCATAATAGAAATAACTTATTTCATCAGTTGCAACAATCTTCCATTGACCCGAAATCTTTCTATCAACAGAAAATTTGTGAAACATTTTAAGTAATTTTTATATTACTGTTAAGAGGCCTTGTAGAAAGAATTGGCTAAGGCCTCAAATGCCCTTTAGCTGGCCGGGAAATGTTCTTTCCTCCTTGATTTTTTTATTGATCCCATTGCAGGATACATTGACTTCGTAATCTGCTCATATAATGGCATCGTCACCAGATGTGCTCCAGGCTAAAGCACGTTATCTTCAAAATGTTATATGGACCACCTATGTTATAGTCTTCTTTTATTTTTAAGTTAAATGAATTTGTAAACTTTGTTTATTTATTTTATTGACAATTGGATTTTTTAATGGATTGTATAAGTTGCGTGTTCATGCCATGAGAAATTATTCAAGAAAAAAAATTGCAGAAGTCTATAGAGAGAGGCGCGACCTATATATATATATATAGACGCACACATTTTTGCCTTGACTACTTCAACTAAAGTCTTTATTTAATCATATGTTCCTCTATGATCTATAATTATTTGTATTTTCCTTTCCAGTTTCAAACATAGTGGGGTCCTCAAGATGTTGCCAATTTGTGTTTTTGGCTTTATGCCTAGTGTTACTTCGGGTAAGGGGGGTTACGACCCCTTCATTTAGTGAATTTTCCTTTTTTTCAATTCATAAAAAGACTAAATGTTAATTTTGAGAAGAAATTACCAGAAAAAGATTCAAGAAACAGATCAAGAATCAAAGAAGAAAAACGCCAAACATAGAGGCACACAACAACTAATGAGCTTAACCAAAACGACACTGTTTAAAGGAAAAACTCACAAGTTTTTATTTCTCAAACTGATTACACCTCGATCACACATTACATTGGAGATTATAAGCTTTCAATTAAAGCAAGAATTACAGAATTTGGATGAGAAAAGAAAGAGAAAACACGCGCATATCAGAGGCTGTTCATCAGCCCCTTTTATACTGAGGTTTCTGGAAATTTTCCAGAAACGCTTCTAACGACCATAACAAACTTTGCCACATCAGCAAATTATTTGCATATCACCCCTATACTGAATGCAATCTGCACTATGGCACAGTAACTCTCTTTCGATTGCATTTTAGTCCCCAAATTCACAACTCAATTCTTCACACTCTCCACCCTGCAGCTCAAATTCAGTTTGAACCATCACCAAAGCAATATCTAAAAAACCTTCAACAATCTGTAATTCACTCCTGAATTCAGTTTGAGTTGGGGAAGACACCCATTAAGTTCACACATAACTCAAACTTTGCAGTGGGAAGCACTTTGGTAAGTGCATCAGCTGGATTCATGTATGTATGTTTTTGAATTTTAAACACTACTACAGTCTCCTTTGTAGCTTCCTCTTTGATGAACTGTAGCTTTACATCTATATGCTTGGTCCTCTCATGGTAGACTGGATTCTTAATCAATTATAAGGCACTTTGATTGTCACAGAAAACTTGAACTGTTTTCTGATTCAACCAAAGTTCATTGAGTATTCCCTTAAGCCACTTAGCCTCCTTTACTGCCTCTGCAGCCGCAACAAATTCAACCTCAGTTGACGATAAGGCTACTACTGGCTCCAAGGATGCTTTCCAGCTTATAATGCAAATGTTTAACATAAACATGTACCCTGAGATGGACTTCTTTTTGTCTAAATCACCAGCAAAGTCAGAGTCTACATACCCCATAATTTCACTTACACCACTTCTTGACTTCCCATATAGCAGACCATATGTAAACGAGCCCTAAGATACCTCATAATTCATTTAACAACACCCTAATAAGTTTTATTTCGACAACTCAGAAACCTACTGACCACACTCACAACAAAGGTTATATATGGCATGGTGCAAACCATTGCGTACATCAGGCTTCCTACAACCTGTGCATATGGTATCCCATCCATTTGAGCCCTTGCAACCTCTGAGAGTTTAGCTACTGACAATTTCAACTAAGAACCAAGAGGTGTCAGAACAGATTTGCTATTGTGCATATCAAACCTTTCTAAAACCTTCTTTATATATATATTTTTTGGCTTAGAAACAAAGTACCAGCAACCACTGTTTCTGAAGATCTCCATACCAAGGATCATTTTTGCACTTCTTAGATCCTTCATTTCAAACACACTTTTCAGTAGATTCTTCAATTTATCTACTTTAGATTTGTGTTTGCTTGCAATTAGCATATCATCCACATAAAGAAGCAAGTATACAGCTCCACCTTGATCTGAGCCACCAAAATAAACATAATTATCATACTTGCTTTTGTGATAGCCATTGTTCATCATGAACTCATCAAATCTCCTATACCACTGTCTACGGAATTGTTTGAGTCCATATAATGACTTATGCAACAAACAAACATAATCCTCTTTCCCCTTGTGCTCAAAACCTTCAGGGTGCATCATTAGTATCTGTTCTTCAAGATTTCCATGAAGGAATGTTGTTTTAACATCCATTTGCTCCAATTCCATATCCAGCAAAGCCACCATAGTTAAGATGATTCTTATAGACCTGTGTTTCACAGCAGGAGAGAAAATTTCAGTGAAATATATGCCTTCTCTCTGTGTATACCCTCTAGCCACAAGTCTTGCTTTGTACATGGAGGGCTCTACATCCAGAATACCCTCATTCTCCTTAAAAATTCATTTACAACTTATTAGCTTCCTTTTTCCTGGATTTGGCACAAGTGTCCAGGTTTTATTTCTCTACAGGGAATTTATCTCTTCTTGCATGGCTACAAGCCACTTATCACAATCTTTACCTTTAATGGCTTTAGAATAGCTTCCTAGTTCCTCAAATGCTATCTCATTAGCACTTACTAATACAAAAGCAATTATGTCAACATAACCAAATCTATCTCGTGCTCTGGTTGGCCTTCTAACCCTATCTCTAGCCAATCGACAATCTTATAGATCAGATTGCTGCAAGGTTGGTGACTTAGTGTCTTGAACTTCAGTATGCATCTTGTCTTTATTATTAGATGCTTCTATTTCATTACCAGAAAACTCCACCTTAAGTGTTGGTGTATTAGTGGGTTGTCCAGCATCATTATTAACAAGTATATCAGTATTACCAGCTGCACTTTCTTTCAACAATGCAGCCTTATGGAACATTACATCTATGTTGATAATGCATTTCTTTTATTCTTCACACTAGACCCTGTACCCTTTGACTCCATCAGGGTATCCAACAAAGATTCCCTTCAAGGCTCTAGTATTTAGCTTACCTTGATTGATGTGTATAAAGACAGGGCACCCAAAAATCCTAAGATTTTCATACTTTGGTGGTATTCTAGACCATACATTTTCTTGTGTCTTGAAGTCAATAGCTGCTGATGGGCTTCTATTAACCAAATAACAGACTGTACTCACTGCTTCTGCCCAAAAACATCTTGGAAGCTTTGAGTTGATAAGCATGCATCTGGTTTTGTCTACTATAGTCATATTCATCCTCTCAGCTAAGCCATTTTACTGAGGGGTGAATCTGACTGTTTTATGTCTCAAAATGCCATGCTTTTGACAAAAAGTCTCAAACTCCTAGTTGCAAAACTCCAGGCCATTATCTGTCCTTTTGCTTCCCCTCACTTTGGTTTTCTACCAGTGCTTTCCAAGCTTTAAACTTCTCCACAACCTTATCTTTAGTTTTCAGAATATAAAGCCACACCTTTCTTGAGTAGTCATATATCAAAGTCATAAAATATTTGCCCCTTGATAATGATGACATTTGAGCTGGTCCCTATAAGTCAACATGAACATATTCTAAGACACACTTAGACCTATGTACTCATTTAGGAAACTTAGCTCTACATACCTTACCGAAAACACAATTGTCACAAAAATCAAGACTACCTATCTTGTCCCCACATAACAACCCCTTCTTTTCTAGTTCGTGTAACCCTTTCATACTCATATGACCAACCCTGAGATGCCAAAGTTTTGTTTTATCTACATCAAATTTTGCTATCATTACAGCATTTGCAGGTACAAAAGAGCCAATCAACATATACAACCTATTTTACTTTTCACCTTTCATTACTACAGAACCCCCATTAGTCACCCTTATCCCTACATTATCTAAATTGAATGAGTACTTTAAGCTATCTAACATGCTTAAAGAGATCAGATTTCTCTTTAACTCAAGAGCATGTCTAACCCCATGTAAAGTTTTAATGACCCCATCATACATCTTTTTCTTGACATATCCTATCCCAACAATTTTACACCCATTGTTGTTTCCCATGAGAACGCTACCCCCATCAATAGATTTATATTCATGATAAAGTGACCTATTAGGACATATGTGAAAAGTACAACCTGAATCTAACACCCACTGACCTTCTAAATCACCTTTCAAAGCTATTAGTAGATAAGCACTCTGATAACCTTCATCTGTGGAGTCATTTGAGGCTACAACTGCATCTTCTGACTTCTCTTAGCTTTCTTTTTTCTTTTTCTCTGCACAATCTCTGATGCAGTGCTCTTTTTTTCTACAATAGAAACACTTCATTTTCTTCTTCTTCTTATCTGCATTCTCTTGATTCTTTCCTTGGCCCTTCCCTTGATTCTTGTTTTTCTGATCCTTCTTTCTCTCTTTTCTAGCAATCAACCCCTCATTATTGCTTTCCTCATGCTCATTCTTCTGAATTTCTTTAGAACACAAAGATGCTTTAACAGCTTCTAAGGTTAAAGATGTTCTGCCATACAACATTGTATCTACAATAGAAACACTTCATTTTCTTCTTATTCTTGTCTGCATTCTCTTGATTCTTTCCTTGCCCCTTCCCTTGATTCTTGTTTTTCTGATCCTTCGTTTTCTCTTTTCTGGCAATCAACCCCTCATTATTGCTTTCCTCATGCTCATTCTTCTGAATTTCTTTAGAACACAAAGATGTTTTAACAGCTTCTAAGGTTAAAGATGTTCTGCCATACAACATTGTATCTACAATAGAAACACTTTCTTTTCTTCTTCTTCTTGTCTGCATTCTCTTGATTCTTTCCTTGCCCCTTCCCTTGATTCTTGTTTTTCTGATCCTTCTTTTTCTCTTTTCTGGCAATCAACCCCTTATTATTGATTTCCTCGTGCTCATTCTTCTGAATTTCTTTAGAACACAAAGATGCTTTAACATCTTCTAAGGTTAAAGATGTTCTGCCATACAACATTGTATCCACAAAGCCTTAATAAGACTTTGGCAGCAAACTCAGCAGGAAGAAGGCTTTATCTTCATCACTTATCTTTATATTCTCGACCCCTTTAAGATATAGGATGATCTTGTTAAAGGTATCAATATGATCTTGAGTTGAGACTCATTCTTTTATTGAGAAGGTGTATAACCTTTTCTTCAAGAATAGTCTGTGAGCTAGAGAATTCTTTATGCACAAGGCTTCAACCTTATTCCAAATTCCAAGCGCAGTCTTTTCCTAATAAATTTCTCTCAAGATTGAGTCACTGAGACTCAAAATGAGAGTACTGTGAGCCTTATTTTGAATATGTTTCTTCTTTTCATCGGACATTGAAGTTACAGCAGCCTCTAGATCATCTTCTTCTAGAGCAGATTCAAGGCCCTGATGCACAAGAAGAGTCCTCATTTCTAGTTTCCAAAGTGAGAGACATGGCTATGAACCACCAAGGCTCTAATACCACTTGTTAATTTTGAGAACAAATTACCAAAAAAAGATTTAAGAAACAGATCAAGAATCAAAGAAAAATGCCAAACATAGAGGCACACAACAACTAATGAGCTTAACCAAAACGACATTGTTTGAAGGAAAAACTGACAAGCTTTTATTTCTGAAACTGATTACACCTCGATCACACATTACAAAGGAGATTACAAGATTTCAATTAAAGCAATAATTACAGAATTTGGATGAGAAAAGAAAGAGAAAGATGCACATATTAGAGACTTTTCATCAGCCCCTTTTATACTGAGGTTTCTAGAAATTTTCCAGAAATGCTTCTAACGACCATAAAAAACTTTGCCACATCAGCAAATTATTTGCATATCGACCCCTACACTGAATGCGATCTGCACTATAGCCTAATAACTCTCTTTCGATTACATTTTAGTACCCAATTTCACAACTCAATTCTTCACACTAAATAAATTGTTACTCTAGATATAGATATATCACAAAATAAAATGTGAATTTAGCATTTTACATATTGTTAATCATTTTATAATGTTGAAAATCCTTTTGTTGGATTGCAAAAATATTGATTTGAAAAAATTCTTTGAAGAATATAAATCTTGTTATATTTATTAATTAAATCTATAGAGGTATTGATACAAATGAAGACTAACTATCCATTGAAATGCTTAATAACATCAAAGGAGAACAAGTGAATACTTCCTAAACTATTGCACAATATCTTTATAAAATAAGAATGAAATATTCGTACATGATATTGGCATTTCAGTTTAAAATCGCGGTGAAGATATTCCTTGACAAATAACTTTGACTTGAGCAAGTTGTGTGAAGTGATAAACCCCTTGTTGATTTGGCTGTTGATGACTTTCCTTTTGGTAATTTTGATCAGCTTACTTAACATCCCCCCTCAAGCTAGCAAATGACATTTGATGAATGGCAAGCTTCTATTTGAAATCCCAGAACATGGCTTTTGATGGAGCCTCTGTGAAAATATCCACAGCTTGTAATGGAGAAGGGATAAACTTGTAACCAAGGCACCATTAGTAGACTTTTGTCTAACAAAGTGATAATCTAATTCTAGGTGCTTTGTTCGAGCATGAAAAATTGGGTTAATAGTCATATGCAAGGCACTTAAATTATCACTTAATATTTGTGGAAGTTGAGCAAGAGGAATGCCAATTACTCGACAGAGATGTGCAGTCCATGTGAGTTCTGTTGTTGCGGATGTAAGGGCTCAGTACTCAGCTTCAGCAATGGATCTAGGGATTTCTTGTTGCCATTTTGAAGACCATGAGATGCAATTTGCACCCGTGTAGACACAATAACCCTGATACTTCTTCGATTGTCTAGATAGCCTCCCTAACTAGCATTACAAAAGGCAATAATATTGAAAGAGCTTTGCTAAAGAAATTTGATCCCATATTCCAAGTTCCCTTTTAAGTACTTGAGAATACATTTAACATCACGTAAATTAGCCTTGTGGGTGTTTGAAAATGCTGACATACACTAACTGCATGAACAATGTCTGGCCTTGTTAGAGTGACACATTGGAGCCCTCCAACTAATCTTCTATATTTAGTTGCATTGAGAGATTGTAGTTAGCACGGTTGGCTTGTTGTTTGATGGCCATGGGAGTTGACAAACTAGTGCTTTCCAGCATTTTTATTTTGGGCAGCAAGTCTTTTGTGTATTTTTTTTGAGAAACATAGATATAGAGATACAGAATCTCAACCCTAAAAAGGAATAGAGTTGTCCCAAATCCTTTAAAGCAAAGTCAGTGCTTAGTCCATGAATAAGTTGGTCAAGTAGAAAATTATTGTTGCCTGTCACCACTATATCATCAACATAACTTAACATTAAGATTAAGGAGTCATCATTATGAAATATAAACAAGAAGAGTCGGCTCTACCGCATATGAAACCCAATTGAAGCAAGTAATGAGAAAGCCCGTCAAACTACAATGACTTGTTAATTTTACACACATAATTTTACACATCATACAATGTTCGTTGACGATTCTGAAAATATTGACGATTCTCAAAATATTCTGATTAAACACAATTTTATCGGATCTTCAATAAGATATATTAATTAAAAAAATGACAAACTTATTAATTATAGTCTTTTTTATTCAATTTATCGGGAATTGTTGGATTGACTGTGTTAGGAAAGGCTTTAATTTATTTTCTTTGAACAAAATTAATTAGTCATTCCCGAATTGAAAGGCTAGTCGGACGATTAATTAAACAAAATACAATTCATTTTCTAAGCTGTTTATCTTTTAAATGTTCGTGGACGATTCTCAAAATATTTTTAATTAAACATAATTTTATCTTCGATAAGATATATTAGTTGACAACCTTCTTTTTGAAAAAAAAATTAACAACATTATTAACAATTCATTGGGTATTGCTGGATTGATTGTATTACGCAAGGCTTTAATTTCGTTTTTTGGAACAAAATTAACTAGTCATTGTGGAATTGAAAGGCCAGTCCAACGATTAATTAGACAAAATACAAATCATTTTCACAAGTATTTTCTAAGCTATTTGTCTTTATTTATGTGTTCGTTGACGATTCTCTAACTATTGCTGATTAAACTTAATTTTACCTTTGATAAGATATAATTGATAACCTTAATTCATCGGGAATTGTTGGATTGATTGTATTTAGGAAAGGAATTCTACATGGAAGTTCACATCACAATCCACACAGCGGTAAAAAGAGGCCACGAAAGACTTGTCACTAAAAAATTATAATTGATAATACTTGAGGGAAAATCAGTTGAACAAATATAAATATATCTTAGATATCAAGCAAAAATCAGATGGAAGAAAGCCGTAAGTTAAAATTGTTTTTTAATATACTACAAGTAGAGGCATCTAGATGAAATTTTGCCTGCACGTAGAGATGAATTGCTGAATAATGATTCTATTATTATTGGTCCTGAAAATTCATTGTTTGAAATCGACCGAGAAATTAGATTTTGGCTCAAATTTATTTAGTTTGATTTCATTGTGTAAGGAAATAATCTCACATCAGCTGAAAATAAAATTTGAGGTAACTTTTGAGTATGATTGTCTCACATTTTTTGTTTTCTCTTCCGAAATTAATTGCTCAATCTCTTCGTTCTTCTCTTCTCAGTTGAACTTTAACCTTAACTTGAGACGGAAAAAAATCGTGTCAACCTAGATTAGACCCATTTAATAATCGTGTCAAATTTATGACTCATATTCATTCATTCATGTTGTGTTTGTGTTGGATAATCGGATTATGTCAAAATTTCCCAGCTCTAAGAAAACCTATCAGTTTGCTTCCTGTGTGATTTTTATAGTAAACTATTTAAAGGAGTAGCTGTCACTAGACATGCGGTCGTATACTCAAGTCATCACCACCATTGGGACAACCAAAAAATTGATGGATCAGAGAAGAAATACTTTAGAACAAGTCTTAATTCATTATATTTTACCTTAATTTCATCAGAACTGAGCGCGACAATAAATTAAATAAGGGAAATTGAAGTCAGATTTTGCAGGGAACAATTCTTTGTTAGGTACACGGTTTTGTTTCTGGCATTATCTAACATTTAATCATTCTCTGGTAAAATGCAAAAGTCTGCATCTTAGAATAGTTATGTTGATAGACATTGCTCTAACTGAAGTTTTTCGATTGACGCCTAAATATTGTATTTCAAACTGGTGTGGCCTACATCATATTAATGTAGATTTTACCGTATTAATGCAATTTGCTAAGCTTCCGGGGCGGGAAAATAAACACAAAAGGCAACGACCGGTATGTGCTATTAACTCTTTCTTTACAAATACTCAAAAACATAAATTCAAACTATGATAAAATATCAGTCTTAATGAATGACTTGACGCAGGATTGCTATTAAGTCTTTCTTTATTAACAGACACCCAAAAACTAACAAGACAAGAATATGATTAAAGGTCATTCTCTATCCATAAGTTTAGATAGTAAGAATTAACAAATGATTTATGCTAAAAACTTTAAGGCCAGATATAATTAATATGAATGTGGATATTCAAGGATAATATGAATGGGTAGGTGGTGATAAATAAAAAATTAAATATGACATTAGTGTCCAAATTGTATGCTAATGCCAATTAAATGGTTAAAGTAAGATTATAGCTACGTCAAGTACAGCTAGGTCATGTTCAATTAAGTCAGGTACATTCATGCATGTCAATAATTTTAATTTGTTGACAATTTTGTCTTATTTCATGTTAACAAAATAAATCAATAATTAAACGTTTATTGACATAAGATTGAGATTTATAAGGAAATTAAAGACAGTTGCCCAAAAGAAAAAAAAAGAATAAACAAGGACTATAATTAAGGCGGTCAATATACATGCTTGAAGGTACAATATATCTAATTACCAAATGCTTATCAAATAAGTAAACAAAGACCATGAGTAGGGATGGAAATTTGGTCCATTTAAATTGGATATCCATACATCCAATCCAATTGGATTGGATAATATCCATCCAAAACTTTTTAGATATGGATATGGATATTTTAAAACAATATCCAAGTAAAAGTTGGATGGGTATGGATATTTGATGGATATCCAATATCCAATTAATATCCTATTTGAAATTAAAAAATTAAAATCGTAAAACTAAAATGAAAAAAACAAAAACAAATGTCTAGAATCTAGATAGCAAAACCTAAGATTATCACATCGCTTGCCAGCTGGTCTTCGCTTACCGACGCTCTTCCCCGACTCCGACGCCGCTGTCCGGGGGTTCCGTTTAGGTGCGCCGGCACTGTACCAATGGTTGATCAGCCGTAACTGCAACTTCCAGCTGTTCTTGACCACTTTTCTGCCTCGTTCCAGCTGCCATCGTCTCTGTCGTCGCTGCCACCGCCGTCGTCCGTCCGCCTGTTCGTTGTCTCCCGCGCAAGGTAAGTTTTGATTGCTGAAGCTTAATAATGTAATAAGCTGGATTTAAAGTTATGGCTGCGTCTGCTTTTCCTTTTCAAGGTAGTAGTAACAAAAACTTGTCTCAACTTAGCCGTCATTCTAGTCCGCGTGAAGTCATTGTTGGGTCAAATTTTCAGCACCAAATGTACTGCCACCTTCTTTGCGGTCTAAGGAATTATGAATTTATCGATGGAATTATTTCTCCTTATGCTATAGGATTAATTAGAGCATTTAGATTTTTTGAATCTAAGTGGGAGCAGCTATGTGATGATCTTGAAAATGGGTAACCGTGTTCGGATATTACTGAGGTTGCAATGCGAGATTCTGTTACTGAACTTCTTGGTGGGCCACAACCAGATTTGCCAAAAAGGATCCGACCAATTTGTGGAGAACGTAATTGGTGTGGGATTTTTAGTAAATTATGGCCTAATGTTCGATATATTAAGTGTATTACAACTGGAAGCATGAGGCAATATTGTTAAAAAATAAAGTATTACGCAGGGGATGGGGTTTAATTTAGTTTATGAATATTTTCAAAATTCTGCATCTCTTCAGGAGTTATTTCTCCTTATCTTGTTCTCATGCGGTCATGCTCATCTTCAGTAGAGTGGTTAGGTGAACATTTTAAGTGATCTAATAATGGTGATAACTAAATTGATTGACTATTGGGGTTACTTCAAGTGTTTTACAACATCATCAATCTTTTTGTAACAATATGTCTGCTATATTTCTCATTTATCATCTAATTGATCTCTATATGGTTCATGTTAAGCACTACTACTACTTCCAAACAAACGAGCTAGCTAGTTCTGGAAGTTTAGGGATTGTTAATAATTGCTCTGTAATGTCTTTTTTTTAGGTTAATTATGTCTGATTTTGATTCTGATCCTGCTGTTCAATTAAACCCTCAAGCCTCAAGTAATGTTAATGCTGAAAATCCACAAACTCATTCAATTAGTGGAGGTACAAAACGAGACTCGGAAGGACAACCTAGAAGCTCATTGAGACAAACATCTAGAGCTTGGGACCATTTCACAAGGAGAACAATTAATGGAGAAATGAAGGCAGTGTGTAATCATTGTGGCAAAGGTTTTGCTGGACAGCAATCAAGTGGAACTTCACATTTGTTAAACCATATTGATAGGTGTCCCAAACGGATACAAGAATCAGCTCCAGCTCCAGCTTCTAGCCCTAGTCAAGCATCTAAGGGTCTACAAGAAAAAAGATGCTGAAACTTCAACAATTTCAGCATTTGATTCCACTGCATTTGATAAAGCACTTGCTAGACAGAAAATAACAAGAATGATAATCATGCATGAGCTTCCTTTGAGATTTGTTGAGTATGAAGGGTTTAGGGATTTGATGAGTTTTGTTCAGCCTTTGCTTGGTAAAATTTGTAGGAACACTGTGAAAAGAGAAGTTTTTAAGCTGTTTGATTTTGAAAAGGCTAAGACAATGGCTTTGTTGGAGGATATTACTAGTAAAGTTTCCATTACTACGGATATGTGGACATCTAGCAATCAAAAAAGGGATATATGGTCGTGACAGTGCATTTTATTGACAATTCGTGGACTCTACGAAATCGGATCTTAAGGTATCAGTTTAAAAGTTTAATAAATTTATTTATATTTTATTATATGAACTTTATTTTATTTATTCTTCTAGCTGTAATTATGTTTTATTTTTTATGAATTGTGTAGATTTATATATGTGCCTTCTCCACATACTGCTGAAGCACTTTCTAATGAGTTGGCTAAGTGTCTGTTGGATTGGAATGTAGATCGAAGGTTATCTACAATAACCATTGATAATTGTTCTACTAATGATGCTATGATTCCGCTTTTGTTGGCTAAGTTTCCTCCTGGTTCATTCTTATTAAATGGAAAATTATTGCATGTGAGATGTTGTGCTCACATTTTAAATTTAATTGTTAAGGATGGGTTAGATGCGATAGGAGATGGGATTGAAAAAGTTAGAAATAGTGTTAATTACTGGACATCATCACCTAAAAGGATAGAGCTATTTGAGGATACGGTTAATCGCCAATTGAAGTTAAATTATTCTAAGAGTTTAGTACTTGATTGTAAAATTAGGTGGAATTCGACATATTTAATGCTTGAAGTTGCTTTGATTTATAAAGATGTTTTTA